>JAOXYD010116684.1:0-11314 GCA_028565735.1 Pinacopodium congolense | reverse complement strand
CTTGTTATGGGATGGTTCTTGGGTGTTATTTTGGTATTATTTTGGATAGAATTGGTTGAATATGATAAGAGAGTATTGTGTAGAGGAATTCTGACCAGGAATTTCTTGCGTTAGTCAGAAATTAATGAACTAATTTATAATTTTAAAAAATTATCTGAAACGATACCGATATTAACCGGTACCGGTACAGTATCATTTTAAAAGTCAATTTGGTACCGGTATCGGTACGATATTTAATACACTACCTAGTATCTATTGTATTTGATCGGGACCCCAGATTCATTTCTAAATTCTTTGGTAATTTACAGTCAGCTATAGTACAAAGTTAAATTTCAATACATCATTTAATCCTTAAATAGACGGACAGAGTGAGAGAACTATTAAGACTATCTCAAATGTGTTCCAAGGTACATGAGCTCAATATGTCGCTCTTATTGAATTTGATTACAATAATCAAAACCACAATAGTATTGGTATGGCTCCTTATGAACCGTTGTATGGTAAGAAATTTCGAGCACCTTTGTATTAGGATGAAGAGGACCTGAAGACCTAGAATTAATTCATGATACTGTTGATAAAGTGAGATTGATCTAAAGTAGAATTAAAGCAGCTCAGGATAGATAGAAAATTTATGCAAATCAGCATTAGAGAGATGTGGAGAACCAAGTGGGATATAAAGTGTTTATGAGAGTATCACCTTGACATGGAGTGCTGAGGTTTGGTAAAAAGGGTAAGTTAAGTCTTAGATACATTGGTCCATACGAAATTACTGAGAGAGTTACCTAACAAAGCTTAAAGAAACTTGGGCTTCTAGCCTACTTATCACCATTACTAATTAACTTGCTTAATCTTCTAAGTTCTTCATGAGACTCCTCATTTCCTACTAGAATTGAAGAGCGCATGTAGCCAAATTTTCTATGATCTCCTCTTAAAACATCCTCTTAACTTGTGGTGGCGATGGTAGAGGTAGAGGCATAAGTTAGAAGTGTTACTAAATTTAGTAGCACAATGGTGGAGAATTAAAATTATATTGTTACATATCTTGCAAGATAGGACTCATACAAGTGTACTAACCTGAAAATGAGTAAACATCGCATAACTTAACTTCTTCTTCATCTTTCCTTGCTTGCGTCTCTAAGTATGTGAGATTCTTCACTTGTTGATCCAACCTAAAAGTTGTAACAAAATTAAACTCATCATTAGCATAATGAAAATATAAAAGATCAGAGTTAAAGTGCATTGATAATGATCCACTGTTGCTATATGTTCTTAAAACTTGAAAAAGATGTGAAACTAAAGCAAATAAAGGATAAGGTGACAAAGATTAACAAAAATAAAAGAAAAACAGAACAAGAAATAACTAAAATACAAGCCTAAGCTCCTCGACAATGGCACCATAAATTTGGTGGGTTTGTAACTGACCACCGTATAATTAATTACCTAATAACCTCTTAGTTATGTAGTAAGGCAAATCAAGACTGATCCCATAGAGAACTAGTTATGCTTTTACATAGAACTGTTGTGCTTTCAAGCTATTCTTACTATTTCACAAAAGAAAAAAAGAAAATTAAAAAACCCTGATGCATGGAATTAAAAGACAACTAATAGAAAGGAAAATTAATGAAATTAAGGCAAATAAACAAGAAACAAATACAAAGATAGAAATATAGGCAGAAGATATCTTTTGAATTTATGAATTACAGTTGATTATTAAAATCCTAAAGATCGTGCTATGCCTAAGATGCTAGCTTATAGATACAAACAAGCTCCTGCGTCTTAAGTTTCTCCATTTTTAGATAAGTCTTATATGTCAGAAAACTTATCCTTAATCACGCAATAACCTAGAACAAGCTCTTTAGATTTAGTGACATGATAGCTTTAAGAACTAGGGAAGGACTAACCTAAGCCATAATCATACAAACTCAAATTATGTAACTTATGTAATTGGAACTCTAGGCTAGATTGACTAAGTTTACATATAAATTCAACTAGCCTGTCACCACTTATGATTTTTGCTAATGACAATTATGGATCAAAAGATAAAACCTAGCAATTGAAATAGAAATTACACTTGGGATGGCCAATTCTATGAATTAATCCCCAATTCATGGAATTAAATTTGAATTATAACTTAATCCTACCATAAATCATTATACCTGTTCAATTCCAATTCCAATTCCAATTCTCACAATTATAATTTAGTTACCCATCAAATACCTTTAAACCCATTTAAGCTTAAGCAAACATATTAAAAATAACAAAAACACAACCTGAAATTAAGTAAGAAAGAATAAAAAACGTAGCAAACATAAAGAAATCAATGAACTTAAGGCTAGAAAATAAAGAAACTATCATTAAAATAGAATAAACTTAAAATTCAATACCCATATAAAATACATAACAAAAATAAATGAAAATATATTAACAAAAGTATAAACATAATTAAAACCAGAGTTCAACACCTAAAACTGACTAATCTAAGTTCTGAACATGAAATAAGAATAAAAGAACCTTAAAACTTAAGAGGACAAGGAGAAAATGGGCTACCCCAATTGGGAGAGCCAAAAGATGCTTCAATCTGCTCCTCCTTAGGCTTATAAAGGTCTTTAATAGGGTTTGAGATGTTTAGGAGATGAAAAGTCAAGTTTTTCCTTAATTTTTGCGTAAGACAATGTTTTCTGAGATTTAAATGACATTATTTTACTAGGGCCATTTAAGTCCGAAAATTTGACAACTTATGTCCTTCTTCACATTTTGTGTTCTAAATCCTTGTGCACACCTCTGATGGCCATAAAATTGGTTATATAGGTTCCACACATGATGCTTTTACCCCCCCCCCCCAAAATTTCAAAACAATCTAAGCTCTAGAAGTTCACTTAATGCATCACTGACTTTACCTACACCAAATTGGATTTTTTTGAACTTCTCTTGCTTTTCTTGCTCCAATTCATCTCTAAATTTGGCCCTTTTAACTTGAATTTGAGTTCAATGATTACATCTACATGTAAAATCATAAGAAACACAAATAAGGCATTTAAAAATCAAAATATGGATGAAATGACATTGAAACACATATATAAATACTATAAAATACGTCGCTATCATAACCCTACCACATCTTAAAGTTATGGCTTCTTCAACTGTAACTATAAGCTATATGTATAATCATCGTCGTCTGGTTTGACACTATGTTCTCTATATATCATCGAGGATATCCTAGATAGTTTCTAACCCAGGATGAATTTTGAAATTTTGGGACACTTCCTCATTCTTTTCATAATTAAGATGTCTAAATCAAAGTCATTATCATAATGATATTATTCTTTCCTTCTCAAGGAGACTAGATTAACTATTTCATATGGATTGCTAAATAATTTACATAAAGAAGTATTGATGTCATAAATGAGTTAAGGGATAAGAGTGAGCTATATAAAGGAAAACAGAGCATCTTGTGAAGGATTATCAAAAAGGGGTATACTATCTATTACTATTGTTTTAGACTTTGTTAGGTGTAGCATTTGGCATGTATATGAAGAAGAAATAAAGTTGGTTTTAATAGTTTTAAGTATGAATGTAAGTTTTAACAAGGCTATTATTAGATTATGAAATTTAAATTATGGTTGCATACTATCTTTGACGTTACAAAACATGTCCAAGCTTACCAAAGGGGTGACTAAACACATCATTTAAAATTAGTCTATAAGCTTATGTATACCTTGTTGATTACATAGTGCAAAAACTATTCTAGTATTATAAAGGGGAATGAAATTTCCAAGTAATTGGTATCATTAAACAAGTGGTGATTGTCATTGAAAAATGTTGTAAGCATTAAAAAAAAAAGAAATCTTAATTTTCATATTGAATCTTACGTTGAATAATTTATAAAAAATGATGTGTTGGTGACTGTGAAAATTGTTTGTATGTTAACCTACAAATTGACTTCCTACAATAGAATATCTTTTCATAGGTTTTACTAGTGGTAGAAATTAATTATTACACTATCTTTTGGGTTTTTCTATGCCTTTTATATCCTAAAACTCAAAAGGAATCAATTTTGGAAATTATTATGATTTCGAAGTGAACAAAGGAAAAATTAAATGTGAAGAGAAAGATGTAAATAAAACATAAAATAAATTTAGAACTGAACTTAATATAGGTGACGACATACATTTATATATCTGTGAATTATGATTGGGATCATACATTGATAGGAAATATAATGACATAAGAAGCAACAATAATTTTAGTGTGCTTAAATAAATCACATTGTCTGTTCAATTTATTAGAATACACACTCATGAAATTGGACGATCATGTAGTTTCCAATTTTTCCATTATATATTGATTTTAGAATACGATGTCTTCTTCTTTTTTCTCTATGTGTTTTTGTGATCCTACTATGAAATTATGTGAATTACATCTACTCCTTCATTTCCAAGATGATATTGCAATTATATTTAAAACAACAATTTTAGCTGTTTGTGGCATATTTTCCAAATGTTTTAAATGTACTTAACTTAATTATCCACTCCTTTAACAATGCAACTAATTTTCTCAAATTTTCCATCAATTTATAAAGTCGTTGACTAATGAATCATTGGATGAAAATTTTGAACAAAAATGGTGGTGATTAAGACGAGGCTTTCAATTACTAGAACTTCAAAATGGTAATCATCTCAGGATTTATGACAGGAGTAAACATTAGAACTCCCAAAATAGTAGTTGGGCATTAGTCAACTCACACATGCCAGTTGTTGATAAAGGAGGGTCACTACTCACCCACTATAATAATTGGAAGATCATTGCAACCCACATTTGGTGTATGATTCACTAAGGGTGTAAAATGTTGTCCTTGAAATAAAAATGAACCATATTTATTAGAGTTTTTATGATCACCCACAAGAGGTAGGTAGTGTTGTCCTTGAAATAAAACTGTACCATATTTATTAGAGTTTTTATGATCACCCATAAGAGGCATGTAGTGTTGTCCTTGGAATAAAACTGAACCATATTCCCATGTAAATATGAACAAAAAAATTAGATAAGTTTCAACCGATGCAGATGACAAAAAGGCCAAACACTCTCACTGCTTCGATCCCAACAATAATAATTCAAAAATTCTTTAAATTTAATATATCACAAAATATAAAAATGATTAACCTATATCAATATGTAATTGATGAGCTCATCGTAAGCTACAAAATAATAAATTTACCTAACCTACCTAACTAAGTAGTTAGAGTAAGTTAAGGCCAGTCCCACAGGGAGCTAAGGTATGCTAAGGCCATTCTAATGTTACTTAAAAGGAAAAAAGAAAAGAAAAGAAAATCCCTGGAAGGATAGAAGCTAAAGAAACTAAAATTAACACAAAGTAAAACAAAATAAGAAAAGACTACTACTAATAATAAAGAAATGGCCAAAAGGTATATTTAGGATTCAAAGATAATTATTCATCCTGGAATCTAGATAAAAGGTGCTTTAACTATGGTGTTAGCCTATAGGTTCAAACAAGCGCTCAAACTAAAGTTCTAGATAAATAATTAACTAAAGATAAAAGGTGATTAAGCCTAAAGATAAATTCTAATCCATGACATTTAACTAAAGTTCCAAACCAACCTAAACTTAAAAACACCAAATTAATTCAAAGCAAATTCTATTCTCACAATTAATTATCCTTAATCCTTCCTATACCTTCAATCCCCTAGGGAACTAGCTAAACATAAATAAAGTAAGCAAAACACAAATTAAAGGAATTAAAAACATAATTAATTAAAATAAATTAAGGGCCAAAAAATTAAAGGCATCAATTTAAAAGCACAATTAAACACTTAAACTAATGTAAACATTAATTAACTAAGCTATTACTTAATTAACCAAAACGTAATTAAACTAAACTTAAACTAACTTTTTAAACAAAAATTCTAGCAACCATAAATTAAATAAAAACTAAAATTAAAGGAATTAAACCTAAGAAAATGCATGAATCTAAACTACCAAACATATATTAATCAAGACATAAAGCATAATGAGAACATATGAAATGAAACCTCATTAAAATTAAGATTTGTTAAAGGCAAAATTAATAACATAAGCAATCAAATAACATCACAAAAGGAATAAGAAAGCAAATAAAAGCATTTGGAACTATGAACTTGAAGCATTAAACTAATTAAACTAATGAATTAAAAACTTAAATATTCAGCTGGAACAAAGGAAAAGCAAAGCAATGGAAAACAAATCACATTCGGCCAATAACAATAATGGAAAGTGCAACCATTATTGACTAAGTAGAGTCTTCCAAGCTTCAAGCCATCTGTCACTTGCCAAGGGAGGAAGCAAGATTTTGTCCAAGAAAAACTCCAAGGAAGAACTTGCAAAGGTAAGAGTTGTCTTTGTTGACCAAACTAATGAGAATTTTCAAGGAAAGCTAGCTAGAATGCATGAAACCAATTCCACCTAGAAAGCTTTTAGCCTCCCTCTTAAAAGAAAGCTTCTCTTCTTTTATTTATTTATAACCTGTCGAAACTTTAAGGAAAGTATGATTAAATAGCTTGGCCAAAGGTCTCTTAGGGCTGCACATTCTCTCCTCCTAGAGCTGCCTTTTTGGACAGGTTAAAACGCTGGTTCTTTATGCTTAAAACATAAGTGCTTTAGTGCGCTTAAACTCACCAAATTTGTTGTCATTTTTTCTTGGAGAAGGACTGCACTTGTTCTTCCTTTACTGCCATTTTATGTATATATGGAAGCTCCTCATTGGCTGAACTTTGGATAGCCCTTAAACAAGAAAATGCTACTGCCTTTTGAACAAGAAAAGGAAGCCTTTGGATGTCATTTTTGGTGCTCCAAATGAGCTATAAATGATACTGTTTTGAAGCCTCTCTTAGTCACCAATCAGTTGAGTTTTTGGATAGCTTTAAGTATCATTTAATGCTCTTCAAGTTGCACACAAAGCTGCTGAAAATTCAAGTGTTGCAAGCCTTCATGTGTCACATTTTTTTAATGGAAAGGGGGCTCCAAATGCACTACATTTTGTATGTAAAAAGACAACCCTAATTGCTTCAAGATTTTTATACTTAATCCAAATTTTGTATTCAATCATTTAATCTATATAGAAAATTAATAGGAACACAAAATGAGAAATTTAACACAAAAATATGAACGAATTCCAATGAAACATCATATAAAAATATAACAAAATTCATTCCTTTCAGTAATACTAAAATTTTTACTTTCATTTCATAAAATTTATTTGATTCCAAATCTTTACGCTTTTATAACAAGCATACTAAATAATTTATTGTTTGAAATTTGTTTTCTCTTTTTATCATATAACTAGTTAATTTGTTTATATGATTAATTTTAACAACAATACTAGTTATAACTCACTCTTTCATAAAATACTAAATTTGCTTCCAGGTCTTGTGATCCGTCGAATGCCACAACCCTTGTCAAGGTAAACAATAATAAATACATTTTAAAAATATTTTATAACTTTATATCACTATTAAATAAAAGAAAATTTTAAAATTATTTTACAAAAAAGGCATTTTCACTGCTTAATGTTCTAAAAATATTTTTATATTATAAGCTTAAACATAGGTATTAGCCATGATTTCATATCATTAGTAAAACAATTTATTTACTCTGATGAATCAGTAAATTTTTATTTTAACTACAATAAATAAATATACAATTTTTCAAAATTTTAAAACACTTATCCTTACATGGATAGTTACTAAGACAATAGTTACCCACTAATTATATACATACAAATAAGGATTGAAAACCCAAAGCGTGTTATATACAACATCATTTGTGGACACCCTTCTCTTTCACTAGATTATGTATGCTGCCATCTATTACTGCACCACTCTCTCATTTATGACGTAACATATTACATTGATTCACTAGAACCTAGTGACATAAGTGGTGGTATATAGTTATTGAACACTAACTATACACATCAAAACCATGGTAAACAACTAATAATTCCATATTTAAATAATAAGGTTAATTCACATACCATCGTTTCATATGCTCCAACGTGTTACTCACCAAAAATCCAATGCATAACATATATAAATGACTCAGTCCTTATTGCAATCCATTAAAAGGGATCGAAAAAAATGTATAAATCATATAACCTTATTCCTGTCACCAAATTTTTAATCAAAGATCAATTTTGCACAAATAATAATGAAGCCTCACTTATTATCCTACATTGGAAATGCATCCTTGTAAGAAATTGAAAAAATCTACCATAAGACTTCAATGTGTTCTTCCATTCATACTGACACCATGATCCTCCAACGAACTTGGACCTGTACCAATAGATGTAGATTTCATTTCATCAACCTCATAGGGAATTACATTGACAATCTTTTCTCAATTTAATAAATAAACCCACCATATCTCGGCAAAAATTTTCTTTTTGTTTCATACACTTGTCGTTTGATTCAAAGATGATAATAGTTCCAAAACAAGGACACTAATGGTCACCTAAAAAAATAAGTGCTAAAAACTAGCATATAATATATTTACTTCATTAATGTCAATACCATTTAATGACAATGAAAATGAAAATCACCTACTTGGCTCGCCCTACATGCAGTTATTCTAATGCCAAATCCTTCCTAATAAACCTAACAAGTTTCCCTAAAGTTGAGATGAAATATCCATTGTATAAAAATTTACCTTTATTAACCTCTAATATGCAATTTACCTCAACCTGTGAAGTATAAGCATTATAAACCATATGCTTTAAAGAGCTTGTTTCATGATTATGACATAATAAATAAATGTTTCATAATTATGAATTGTGAACATTAAGTCTAGTATGTACTTGTCAAGAGGTTCTCCACCTTATATAGCCTTTAGTAATAAGATTGACATATAACTGCTTACAAACTATTACATTTTACTTAACATTAACATACATTTAACCTGCATAATTAGATTAGTGGACCAATGTGAATTACAAAAAAACCATCACTCAATATGTGATTGAAGTGTCTATTTATCACTATGTTCTCATCAATAAACCTACATCAAAATTTAGATTGTGATAAAAATAAGTCATTCCTCTACATTATCCTAGCAACAACATAAACGTAAAACATTATCACAAAGAACAACACGTACCTCCTCGATTCACACTTCCTCTATAAAAATTAGGCATAAATAGGCTATATTGTACTTTCTTCATATACAAAACTTCTCATCGATGGGTGGAATTAAGATACAATGTCATCCATATTTTTAAGTTGCAATCCCTATGTGTATACATCATAAGATTACATCAACGATAATTTTCATCAACTTCTTTTTCCTCTATCCGATCACTTTAATATTGATGATTGGCATTTCCTTGTAATTAATAGGAATGGTTGTGTTTTAAAGACCAATAACAATGTAATATGAAATGCCTTATCTATATAAATATTTGTATAAACATTTTCACCATGTAATTGAGAAACTTACCTTTAACCTTCTGTGGCTAACTATGCCTTGCTTTCCACTACATAGTTGATAAATCGTTATACACTTTTTCTCATAAACATAAATACACAAAGAAATATAGGGTTTATATAACATTCCTTACCTTTTCCAAGCATCAATCTTTGTACATAAAGATTGGGCATCAATGAACTCAACACACTTGAGACCATAATTATTGTATCACTAGCACGTCACCTCCTATAGGTCCTTCCTCTTAAATGCCTACAATCAACATATAACATCACTCAAAGTTTTAGGAGATTACAATGTCAATGGGTACATAGCATGACATTTATAGTAGATATCGCTATTTCCTTCCCCATCTTTTTCAGCTTTTCCCTATGCAATTTTCATTCAACATAGTCTTAGTCATCTCTTGTAAGATTTTTTTTTCTCTAAATAATTATATTTTGTTAAGGGGTAATAAGAGATGAAAATTTATAGAAATTTCAATTTTCATCCCATAGGACTAAAAAATTCCATTCTCAAATTCCCTACTTTGATCACTTCTAATTAATGCAATCATGTAGCCTTTCTTAAGTTGAATTCTCTTAAAAAAAATTAAAAAAAGATTTAAAACATTCATCCTTATTAGCAAGAAACATAACGCAAGCAATCACACTAAATTTGTTAATAATAATATAAGCATAAAATTTTTTACCTAGAATAGAAATTGTAGATGGGCTAAATAAATCCAAGTGCACAAGTTTTAAATGTATAGATGTAGTTAACAAAATCTTCTTCTTAAATAAGCCCTAGGTTTGCTTCCCCATTGGGCAAGTATCAAACATACTATTCTTCTTAAACTTCACCTTTGGTCGCCCATTCATAAGTTCCTTATTGCTTAGGTTGGAAATATGCTCCTTGCTTGCATGTTCTAATCTTTTATTCTATATCCAAGCATTATCACGTAGGCACATGATAGGGGTCAAATTGATCTGATTTTTATAGTTAATTTGTTGAATTATGACCCCTATTTTAGTGTTTAAATGTTTAATTGATGCCCTATAATGTTTGATTTGCATATTGGAGCTTAATGATCAAGATTGGAGTAAAAACATCAAGAGATACTCTTGTTGCTGACCATAAATGGCCACCTGGTTGAAGAACAGGGAGCCGTTGTCACTGTCTAGAAGTCGGGCTACAACAGCATCCTGTGAGGGTGCCGTTGTAAGCAAAGAGGGTGCCGTTGTACTCCAGGTCAGCAATGCAGCCCACATCCTTCAGATTCCAAACATGGCGTGACCTCCATTATGTCCCTTATCTCTTGGAATGTGAGGGTGGTCTCCCAGAGCCTACATAGAACCAAGACAACATCATAATTTGGATCAATTAGGGAGGAATCAAATCATTGTAGAGTGAGAAGCCCTAGCTTCTCTCTTCTTTTTCTTCTTAGATAGATTAGGCTTCAAACACATGTAATTTGAGTTTTATAGTGTATTTTTGAGTTCTGTAAGTTGGAGAGTACTGATAAGACACAGACTTGAGTTTTTAAATTAGTTTAGGGGGTTTTCTAACTCAGATTATTCATTGTATTCTCTTATTTTTAATATTAAAGCAAAGACTATGCTCTTATGAATATATCTTTATGTATGCTTTGATTTTTTTGCTAGATCTTGTGTATTCAAAGCTACTGGGGTGTTCAGATCATCTTAAGGAGTTCAAGGCTTGTCCAGAAGGGATTTTAACACGTCTTGTAACTTCTATTTCATTTATTTCAGCTCAATTTTATAGATCTGGTCATATTATGTGCTTTAAAGTTTATATCTTGCATGTTTTAGTTCAAATGTGTGGCTAAACATATCAGATGCTATGG
>JAOXYD010116663.1:0-11315 GCA_028565735.1 Pinacopodium congolense | reverse complement strand
AACTACTTGATCTTCAAACTTCTCTTAATCTTCAAGCTTGATCATCACTTGAACTTTATCATTTGATCTTTGATCTTAAAGCTCTTGATCATCTAATTCTTGACCTCTTTATTATCTTCAAGATGGCTCTTCTACCTTAGGTTCCATTAACCTATCTTATATGCATTTCAGACACTTAAACATTAGTCATAATAATGTTTTTTCATCATTAAAACACATGATTAGGACCTCCTTGGTTCAACAGAATGAATAGGGCATCAGCCCATATCTTGAAATGTATATTTTATTGTAAAACTTATTCAAGGATGCTTGAAATTTTATGTTGTATTGTGATAGGTACGAAAGGATGGGCAACATTTCAACTAGGGATGAGATGTCACTCTCAAATATTATGGAAGTGGAAGTATTCAATGTGTGGGGATAGGATTTCGTGGGATCCTTCTCATCCTACATAGGTAACTCTTACATATTGGTTAGATTTGATTATGTTTCTAGGTGGGTTGAGGCCATAGCTACTCCAAAAAATGATGGAAAGTAGTTTAATGATCCATCAAGAAGATTTTCTCTAGGTTTGAGGTGCCTAAGGCCATTATAAGTGATGGAGGTAATCACTTTTGTAACAGATCCTTTGAAGCTCTTTTGAAGAGATATAACTGTCACCATAAAGGGGCTATGCCACATCATCCACAAACTAGTGGCAAAGTGGAGGCAGTGAATACGGAGTTGAAGAAAATTTTGGAGACGGTGGTGAACAATTCAAGAAAATATTGGGTGTTTAAGTTAGATGACACTTTATGGGCTTATCAGACAGCTTTCAAGACCCTTATAGGTATAACTCCATATAGGCTAGTGTAAGGCAAAGCTTGCCATTTATCTTTAGAATTGGAACATGGGGCTTATTGGGCAATAAGGTAATTGAATATGGATTGGAAACTAGTCAGTGAGAGAAGGTTGTTACAACTGCATTAATTTAAGAAGCTAAAGTACGATTCTTATGAAAATAGCAAGTTGTATAAGGAAAGGGTGAAGAAGTGGCATGATGCTCACATTGAGATGAAGGATTTTAAGAGTGGAGACTTGGTGCTTTTATTTAACTTAAGACTTCAGTTATTTCTTGGAAAGCTCAAGTTAAGATGGAGCAGCCCTTTTAAGGTCTTCCAAGTATATGATCATAGAGCATTGGAGTTAGCAAACGACAAGGGCGAAACCTTCAAGGTCAATGGTAATTGGTGCAAAATTTACCTTGGAGGAGCTTTTTCATACGAAAGGGATGTTGTTTTTTTTCCTTTCCTCTACCCTTACATGATTGCATTAAAGTTTGTTCAAGCTCATTACCTTAAATGAAGCATGTTTTCTTTACTTCTTAGGTTGTTTAGTCTGATGATTAGTAATTTTTAGGCTATTTCTTACTTTCAATCAATATTTTCTTTGTTTATTTGATGTTTCCTTGGGTTTAATTTCTGTTATTAGGTTGATTTTGATTCTAGAAATTGGGTTTGAACATTTCCAGTGACCTAAGATTAAGTTGGTGGCTTAACCATCAAAACAGGGCAAAATGCAATAAACTCCCTACCACCATCATGCACAACCTATCCAACCCCTAGATGCATAATTGTGCAGGGCGAGACATAAAGTCTCACCCCTTTCTAAAAACCCTAAAACTCTTACCTTTTTCGCTCTTTTTTCTCCCTCCTACTTCCTAGCACTAAGTTCAACCTCCACACATTTTTTTCCAAAGTTCTGACTTATTTTTTTCCAAGTTTTCATCAAATATTATAAGTTTTCCTTATGTTTTATAGAAAAAATTTCAATTTTATGTATATTTATGTTGATTTTCATCTCCTTCTTCATGCTTTGCCCATTCTCCATGAAGGTTTCTCCCTCTATATGCTTTTGTTCTTCTCTCTTAAGTTTTCTCACCTTATGTATGATTTTTTGCAAGTTTTTGGTCATGACGCCTCCAAGATTCACGTTTATTGTGAGGAAATCCATTTCCCCCATTCAAGCTGAAGTGGGAGGGCAAAATGCTCAAGATATTTTTGTAAATGATGGTGCCACTTTCCCCATCTTATCTAAGGAAGAAGGTGAAAGGTATGCTCTCTTAAAGAATATGACTATTCTAACACCTAGGTACATTGATTTTGATCTTTCGGAGGAGACAGGGTTAAAAGATAAAATGTTGAGATTATATTAAAAAGGTTGTTGGCAAAAATTTTTACACATGGGTTACCATATTTTTGAAGAACTAACACTTAAAATTTTCACCTCTTTCCATTATGAGTCTAGTTAACAAAATGTGTTTTGTATAGATTAAGAGGTAAAGCTCATCATTTGAATGAGAAAATTTTAAACAAAATCTTTGGTTATCCTAAAACATAAGTAGAAGATTCCCATCAAGACCTTACAATCGCAATTTATTAGAAATATTTGAGTAAATTGCCTAAATTTAATGCTAACAGCACTTGGTCCTTCATAAATTCATGTGTTATTTCATTTTTATAAAGATTCAGAGCCAAACTACTCTACTAAGGAATTATTTTTATTATGGTGCATTGATAAGAAGGCTAATCCTCGCATGTTTTTCTATTGGTGCATTCTATGGCAATGCAGGGTACCTATTTATGTATGAGGTGCCTTGCCACTACATTTTCACAACATTTTAAGATTGATTTTCCTAGTTTAACCCCTTTTTATTGTGAATATTTTGATGTTCCTTATCTGAGATGTTCGAAGATACAGTGGCACAATAACATAGAGCTCCGAGATCCTCAAATTCGTACTGTAATTAAACACAAGTTCACCGATGGAGCTTCAAGTTCCAGGTCTTCCCCAGAGTCTGATGATACTTTAAGCAAAGAATTTGAGGAGGCAAGTAAGGAGAAAGTGTACATACTCCTGGTAGAAAGTAATAAGAGGCCACAAGCACAGGTGGATTAAATGAATGCCTAAGAACATATGGTTGCTAGCTAATAATGCTACCTATCCAAGAAGTTAAAAAATTGTGGGAGTTATGAGGACTCCACATGCCGTCGCCAACACCATCGCCCCTACCATCTCCATAAGCTTTCTTACCCTCTTTTTTATTTATGTTTGTTTCTTTTTTTTTTTTCCAATTGCTTGTTTTGTGGCTTTAATTTGATGGTCCTTTCATATAATGAAGACAATGTGTCCTTCAAGGGTGGGGAGGTAGTCTTTTTGGATGGTTTTTTTAATGTTTTCATTTGCATTTTTAATTTCATTAAAGATGTGTGTTAGGTTGTTAGTTTTAGTGTGTTAACTTCTTTACACCTGAATCTTTGCAGTGAATGTGTTACCATGAAGTTCTATCATTATAGTTGGAATGAGATTAAGTGTATGCTTTATATCGAATTAGGCCACTTGGATAAGAGGTGAATCATGTTGATTGACTAAAGTAGTTGGTTGCATAAGCTCACTTAGAAATTGATGCTTGAGTGTAATGTATAGAAACATGATGGATTTTCAATTAAGCCTATGTGAGGATGTGAGTCTATATGACTCCATTCCAAAGTCATATCATTTCCTTGTATGTCTGATACTTCTTGAGGTAATTACCTTTAGAACTTGCTATGAACCGATTTGAATCTGCTTCATGCATGTTAGATGGAAATGATTAAGGCCCTTTTCTTTTAACCCTTAGCTTAAATGACCTACCTATGTCATTATCCCTTAAAAACCCCTTTGACCCTTTAACCGTTTTGTTTCTTGAAGAAAACCATCCATTTTAAAACCTGAAACCCCATTAGCCTTACCTACTCACAAGTTTAATAAAGTGTTAAATGAGCATTAGTTGGGATTTTTTACTCCTTTTTTTCTGAGATTATGTGAGCATAATAGTATTTCTACTTACAGTACATTGTGTTTAGTACTGTTATTTTCTTTTTTATATTATTTAGAAAGGAATACAATAAAAGGAAAAAAGAAAAAAGAAAAAAGAAAAGAAAAAAATCACATACAATAGCAATGATAAGTGTTAAGTAGTTAATATATTTACTTCCATATCTCATAGCTCATTTTATATCCCTTTATACACTTATTGCTTTATAAATACTTGTAAGGAGCACTTAAATCCCTTTTTAAACCACCTTAACCCTTAACCCATTACAACCTTAAACAAATTCCTTTTGATCTATTTCAGCATGTAATCAGTGTGGAAGAGAATTGGTGAATTTGCAAGCATATGGTAGTGTAGTCTCCTAAAGGGACTCTTGAGCGAAATGTTAACCTTTAAACACTTGACTAAAAAAAGTGATTCTTGTGAGGAAAATCCATTGTGAGTTTATGCTTGTCTTTGAATGATAGTATCATAAGTTGAGTTTCTTTATGTGTATTGATGAAAACTAGTTATGATATGTGTAATAACACGACATTTGAGTTGGCTAAAGTTTGAAAGATTGCATCTACTTGATCTCTGTGAAGATGAAATAATAGGATGTTATGGTTATGGTTGATTTTTCTTGAGAATAAGAAAAGGTTTAAGTGTGAGGAAGCTAATAAGTGTGTTTTTTGGTTATGTTTTTAGGTTATTTCTAATTTTCACTTTAGTTATTTGGATCTTCTGCATCATTTGTATACTTTCATGATCTTAGATGTTTTTAATTTTTTCATTATATGGTCTAGTGTTTTAAGGTGGATTTTGAGTTTATTTTTGGGATGGATTTATGAACTTTGGTGTATGGTTCTATAGGTAGCAAAATTTTAGGTTTGGATGTATTATAGGTGATTTGGATGACCTATTAGGCATAATTGTATACTTATATTGCTATGAAATTTTGTGGCAAGTAAGATCAAGATGTGAGGACCTTGTAGTTCAAATTTGAAGCTGATTGGAGTCTCAGAGAAGGAGTTATGACCAAAAGAGCAAAGGATCCAAAAAGATGTCAAGCAATAGTGCACGTTCGTGCTCCACCCTGACAGACTAGTTTCAGCCACCCTTATGCTTAAGCACATTGATCAAAATCAGGCCAAACATGGGATTTGAAGTTGGTAGACCCTCATTTAGACATATATAAGGGCTGAAAACCTTAGAAGCCTCTAATAATCATTAGGGCACATCCAAAAGAGGCAACTTTAAGGGTTTTAGGGGCCACCCAAAAGAAGAAACACTATCATCATTGGGAAAGACAAAGACACTTCAACATCCAGTTTTTCCACCTCTCTTAGAGTAAAGAGGAGACTTTTAAGGATTTATCTAGTTTATTCTTTCTTCTTTTTATTACTTTCTAGTATGGAAAAAATGAATTTTTGGGGATTTATTGTTATTAGGAGTGGCTGAACATTTTTTAGGAGTTGCTCTTGAACTATTTTGTGAACCTTGTTCTTATTAATTCAATGAATGGATGCTTATAATATTTATTGTGTGTATTCCTTGCAATATATCTAAAGTGTGATTTTTGACATTCTCGTATAAATGCTTGTTTTTTTTTTTTTTTGCTATCATTAATGCATTAAAGGGTCTAGATAAGACTTATTCGAATGTTAAGCTTGTTAGGAAAATATTTTGGTTATTGCCAGAGTTGTGGGAAGCCAAGGTAACCATATGAGATAAAGATAAAGGAGACTCAAGTAAAGCAAGCCGTGCCCAAAAAGAATAATGGATCAACTAAGTCTACAACAACGGAGGAAAAAAATGAAGAATCCTCATTTAGATGAAAAAAATGAAGAACTTATGTTTATTATAAGAAGTTAAAAGAGATTCCTAGTAGAAGAGGTAAGCCTATCTCTAAAAATTAATTAGCTAACATAATGAATTTTTAATGTGGTGAAAAAGGTCACTTAAGGTCATAATGTCCACATCTATAAGAAGAAGAAGAAGAAGAAGAAGAAGAAGAAGAAGAAGGAAAATAAGCAATCAAAGAACAAGAAGCACTTAAGGCCACGTAAGCTAAGTCAAGTGATTTTGAAAATGAAAAAGTGACAAACATGTGATTTATGGCACACAATGAGGTATCTTCTTCACATTCCCATCATAATGATAATGGGTGTGATGTTTAATTTTCTTATGAAGAAGTGTTAAAACATATAAAATAATTGACTAGGAAGAAGAAGCAATTACAAAAGAAATATCTAGAGGAATTAGATGAGTATAAATTTTTAAAAAAATCAAAGCTTATGTAAGAATTAGATTTAGTCAATAAGGATAATGATAACTTAGTAAATAAAGAACAAAGTAGAAAACCTTAAATACTCACTTACAATATTTACTAAGGATAATGAGAAATTGGTTACCATATTAGGCATTCAAAAGATGACTAATGACAAACCTAGTTTAGGCTATAATATTGAAGATAGGCCATCATATAGTAAGATCGTTTACGTTAAGGAAAAGAACTTAGAAGATGAATCTCCACGTAGGTCTCCTACTCAAAATGCATCATCTAGTAGGCCACAATCTAGGCCAAGGCATCACACATTCATGTATATTCATAAGACTAGACCTAGGAGATTCAGTCATCATAGGTTTAATGATACAAGGTCATTTTCTCAATCTAGGATAAATGTTTAACCAAGGTCTTACAATAATTTTATGCCTAGAAATTATTATAGGAGTGCATACACGTACCCCTTTTTTTAGCACTTATTATGGCAATTATGAACATATAGCCCATTTTTATTATGATAGAATTAAGCATATGAATGTTTCACCATATTCTTATGATAGGTATGCCACTCACATTCCACCATGACCCAAGATGATGTGGGTACCAAAGATATATTGATTTTTTCTTGTAGGTATTCAAAGGTATCTCTAAAGTATAAAATGATGAAAATCATCAAGATGCATTGTTAAGAAGAATTCATGATATTTGGTGATGTACGATAATGTAAGTACAATTTGACTCCATTTGTGAAATGAAATAAATGTGATTTGATTATTTGAATTATAATTTTTATTTTAGAATTATGAATAATTTTATTGATGACATTGCGACTTGACATTTAGTTCTTCTTAAAGTGCTTATTGATTTCTTATATGTTATATGGATGATATGTTGATTTTGCATTAGCAATGGCATAAGGGAATATGTAGAGATATTTTTAATTGATAGATATTGTTTATAATTTTAATTTTGTTCATCAATCCCTCTCAAGCCTTTAAAATTTGTAAAATCACTTATAATGATAGGGAGTGTTGATACTTTTCATAAATTTTTTAGACTATTTAGTGATTTTGATCATTGAAAGTTTCATAATACATTAACATTTTTTTAGACTTCATGCACATTTTTAAATCCCCTAAAATATATTTTATTTTTAAAAAAAGTCATGACATGGCATTTCATGTGAACTTTTGGATATGTTTAAGATCTTGAATATAGTTTCACTTTGGGGGAATTGAAGTTACTTAGTTAAAAATGCATGATTTTTTTAATGTGTGAAGAAATTTATGATTTCTTTCATAATGGGAGTTGTTGATTGATAATTGTGCTTTAGTATGTGCCCAGAGTCAACAATTTCAGCTCCAAATCTTATAGATTTCAAACCTGTCGTGATCCTTATTAATTTCCTTATCTCCTGGCACATGAGAGGGGTCTCCAGAGTCTGCATACATCCAAGAACAACACAATACGCTTGAATTAATCAGAGATTTCAGATCAAACTAGTGAGAGAAGCTCTTGCTTCTCTCTTCTTTTTCCTCTTTGATAACCTAAGCTTCAAACACTTAGATTTCGAGTTTCTGATTGTATTTTGAAGTTCTGTTTTTAGGATATTGAAGCTAAGACCTATATCTGAGTTTCTAAATCATCATAGGGAGTCTTTTAACTCAGATTGTTCATTATATTCTCCTTTTCAGATTAAATCAAAGTATAAGTTCTTATGAGCATATCTTTGCATATTCTTTGATTTTCTTGTGAGATCTTGTGGATTTAGAGCTATGGTGATTTCTAGATCAAGTTAAGAGGTTCAAGACTTGTCCAGAAGGGTTCTAAACATGATTTCTAACTTCTAAACTATTTTATTCAGCTTATAATTGTAGATCTATCTAAGTATGTGGTTTAAAATGAATATGTTGTATGTTTTGATTCAATTGTGTGGCTAATCGATTCTATTGCTATGAATTAATGTTTTGATAATTTAACAGAGTTTATATGCATGTTTATATGTCTGTATTTTACTTATTGAAGATCTGAAAGTACCAATTTTAAGCTGGCCACTTAAGATTAGGATTTAAGATTGTTTAAGCATGAGAAATCATCTTAAAATATTTGAAAAATCAATAAGTAACATAAATTAATTCTTGCATGACCAACCTGGATTTTTTTGTAAAAGTTGGAGTTTTGGACTTAATTTTCCAGAACTCACCTTCTTGAAATTTATGCCCATTTACTTAATTTTAAAGCATAACCAAACTTAAACAAGATTAAATGGAGAAAAAGCAAAGTCTTAACCATAGCTTTATTCTGATTTTTTGAAGGACTTTAATCAGACATAAAACTTGTTTTAAAACTCAAATAAATCATCAATCATTTAATCTATAGCTCATTTACACATTTGGTAATTTTTAGAATTTTTCATAAGCAATTGAAAATCGTTTTTAAAGTGTTTAAGCCAAAGTAGTCAATTTTTAGCCTTTTTCCAATTTTTAATCAATATTTTAAAGTTTTCCTAAATAATTGTAATCCAATCAACCTGGTAATTAAGTAACTTTCTTCCTCATGGGTTCGACACTCAGAGTCTGAAATAATACTCCACTTTATTACTTTTTGCGATAGGTGCAGTTGCCTCAAAAGTCCGTTGGTTTTAAAGTAAAATCATTTAAAAATAACCCATAAGTTTAAGTCACCAAACCAACACAACAATAACCTATTCCTTTCATTATATGTTATATTTTCATCAAAATATATAGGCCATTCTACGTAACTAGCCAATGAGCTAAAGTCTTTTGTTGAAAATATTCAAAGGGAATATTGTGGAAATTAACCTAAATTAGCATGCTATTTTGGTTGAGTTTATCAAGATTTATACCTAGTATATAAGTCCATTGAGGTTCTATGGACTAGCATCAAGGATTTCTCTATCTCCACTCTCAGTTAAAAACTTGAAGAGAATGAGATCATTTTCTATCAAAAGTGTTTCATTCAATCCTTTTCCTCTCCAGTTCTTGTTTCCCCATTAATGTCCATAGAAAATGATAGACGTTTGGCTAGAAAAAAACCCACTAAAGTTGTTTCCCATGTTTTCACACCTTACTTCATAACTTTAACTAGAGGGGAGATAATAATATGATAATTTGAAGACATAGGAGGTAATAGTGAAAGGAAATATTTAAGTTATCCCTTAAAACTTGCTTCTAAATTTTACTAAGTATAGAAGAAATTTCTTTATTAGTCCCCAAGTTTTGAGAGGTTTGGACCTAGAGGGCTGGAGGCTTAGAAGGGTTAGAAAAGGTAGGTAGGGACAGAAAAGATCATGCATAGTTCAACACCAGTGTCATTTAGTTGAAAGTAGTTACTGCAAAGTCTAAAACAAGCTAAACTTATAATTTAGTTTCCTATAATAATATGTCAAGAATAGAGATGGAAGTAGTTTGACAAAAAAGCCTCTGGTTGACAATATAAAGTGTAAAAGATAAGTGATTGCGGTTGGTCACATACAAATTTAGCTTAAATTAATCTATCTTTCAATGCACATTTGAAAATTTTAATTTGAGACCAACATTGGGCAAGCGTACCAGTCGAAGCAAGTAATAAAGTGGAGTATATTTAAGACTCTGAGTATCAATCCCACGGGGAAGTTCATAGGATGTAAGTACTAGGCCAATCGGATTACAATTATCTAGAGAACACTTAGCTTTATGATTTTAGAAAATAAAAAACTAAAAGCTAATCTAAAATTCCTAGAAAAATTCCAATCTATTGTAACAGAGTCATAGGTTGCTTTTCCTAAATTATTCAGGTAAGCTTTAGTAGTTGACGATTTAATTGATGGATTAGTGATGCTTAATCTAGGGTCTTCTCTAATTCAAGGCAGCATTATGGTGAAGACACTGACTTATCTCTTTTAATCATATCCTAGGGTTTGATTATGCCTCATACTTAAGTAATAGGCTTAAAGCTTAAGAAATCTAGTCCTAAATTATCATAATCTAAGACTAGTACCCTCATGATCAACCATTCTTTGGTTAGTTCATTAATTTAAACCATGTTGTTTATTAACTTTTGTAGTAACCTACGTGATAGGGGTCAAATTGATATGATTTTAATGATTAATTTGTTTAATTGTGACCCCAAATTTAGTGTTTAATTATTTAATTGATACCTTATATTGTTTGATTTGCATAATGGAGCTTAATGACGAAGGATGGAGCAAAAACATCAAAGAACACCTCTTGTTCCTGTCCATTAACAGCAACTTGAGAGGGTTCCGTTGCTGAAGAATAGGAAACCGTTTAACCCTCCAGAAGTCGGGCTATAACGGCATCAAGAGAGGGTGCTGTTGGAAGGTTGCAGGGTGCCATTGTACTCTAGAGTCAACAATTTCAGCTCCAAATCTTGTAGATTTCAAACTTGGTTGATATCCATTAACTCCACTTGTCTCCTGGCATGAGAGGGGAGATTCTAGAGCCTGAGTACAGCCAAGAAAACACAAATAACACGTACACAACTAAGAGACTTCAGATCAACTTAGTGAGAGAAGCTCTATCTTCTCTCCTCTTTTTCTTCTTAGATAGTTTAGGCTTCATCACTTGTAATTTGAGTTTTAGAGTGTATTTTTGAGTTATGTAAGTTGGAGATTGTAGTTAAGACATACATCTGAGTTTCTAAACCATCATAAGGGGTTTTCTAACATAGATCATTATCTATTTTCTCCTGTTTTTCGGATTAAATCAAAGTTCATGTTCTTATGTGTATATCTTTGCATATTCTTTGGTTTTCTTGCTAGATCTTGTGGATTCAAGGCTGTATTGATGTCCAGATCAAGTTAAGAGGTTCAAGGCTTGTTTAGAAGGGTTCTAACCCATTTTGTAACTTCTAAACTACTTTGTTTAGCCTATATTTAGAGATCTATCAAAGTTTGTGGCTTAAGATGCATGTACTGTATGCTTTGATAATCATGTGTGCTTAAATCCATTTTCTAGCTTCGGATTTGTGTTAAAATGTTTTAGGAGAGTCTGAATGCATTTTTTAAGGTCTAATTTTGTTTATTGAAGCTCTTAAAGTTCTGATTTTGGCCTGATCAACTAAGATTAGAGTAAAGATAGTCTAGGATCCGAGAAATTTACCTAGATTGTTGGAAAGATCAATAAACAACATAAATCAATCCTTGCATGACCAAACCTGGATTATTTGTGAAAG
>JAOXYD010116653.1:0-11315 GCA_028565735.1 Pinacopodium congolense | reverse complement strand
CTTAAGTTAAGAGGCTCATTTTAAAATTTTTAGTAAACAAATTAAAATTCTTATTTTTTAATTATTAACAGCATTACAAATAAGTATCTCAAAAAATTAATTAAAAATATTGTTATTTAAAATTTAGAGTTTGGAAAATGACAAACACATTTTTTTATTCATACATATATGAAATTTCATTTAACCCGACGGGTCAACCTGCGTTGACCCGATCTGAATTTAACCCAATCCAAACTCTATCCGACCTAAAATTAACCCGATCTGAAATTGACCCAAATCCAAATTAATCCGACCTTAACCCAACCTTAACTCGAATTGGTGTTAACCCGAAATAATCCGAACCCAAAATGACCCGACCTGAACTTGACCTGAACCCGAATTAGTGTTAGTCCAAAATGATCCGAACCCAAAATGACCCAACCCAAATCCGACCTGACCCACCCGAGTGATCCCTACTTCCAGCCCATTTTCATTGTACTCATTGACAATGACACATCTCTCAAAGGCATATTTGAATTGTTTTGGCCAATGAACTTCATCTTAACAACAAAATCAATACTACTATGATCTATGATTGGATTTAATATAATGCTTTCATTTTTCTTTTTTTCTAGAATATCCCATTCTTGAGAGTCACATGCAATTGGAACTACCACAAACTCATAAGATTCTTCATATTTACTTTAAAGTCTGTAAAAAAATGCTCGTTCTGACATTCTTATCCATGCTTGATTTTACATGCACTAGTACCACTAATCATATCATCAACCACATAATCAAAATTGATCTTACTTGCATACTTGCATCGCTTCTCTTGTAACTATATGTCATCATTTGAACACAAATCATGGTAATCTAACTCAATTCCTGTTTCAATTAGCTCATATGAAATGAACTCAAAATCTCTTTGATTGTCGTTGTCACCATAACTATCCATTCCCCTCTCAACAAGTTTCTTATATGGAATCACTTTATCACATTCATTCTCACTATATCCAATTGAACCCTCAGCATCCCATGATTAAAATGTGTTCAAAAGTCCATATGAAATTCATTTAAAGCAATCCTTATCAATTGTTGTATTAAAGACCTTAAGTGCTTCAAATGACTGTTTACTTATTTATAATTGACCCCTTGTGCAAGAGGATGCTCATAATTTTCAGCACACCTAATAATTTCTATGGTGGAATACCTATATCTACTTCTTTAGCCTCCTCTCCATTTTCAAATGTAAAATTTGATGTTGGTCCCATTTACTTGTACAATGAAGTAAATTGCTAATAAATTAATTCAAAACAAATGTTAATATATACTTAAGGTTCAAAATGGCTAGAATAAGAGCAAACAATTTTATGAAAAGGAAATTTAATTTCATGAAATGAAAGCTTATATTACTTCTTGAATGATGTTATTGAGTGGATGAACAAAGCAAAATGTCAAATTCTAACAAGTTTTGATATTAATAACATGTCAAAGAAGTAGTTAAAAGAAAATAGAAACTCATTATTTGTATAGACCATGTTTTTAAGATGAATTATAAATATTTTGGGACTTACTCTCACCACTTTTTAGTCAAGCCTGGTGAGGACAAGTCACCTCCAAAATTGGCAAAGAAGTTGTAAATATAAATCCATATGTAATTTAATAAGATGTAGTAACGATTAATGAGATGTAAGTTCAAACACATTTTATTTTACTACTAAAATTACATGACAATATGTTCGTTTGTAGTTAGATTAAATGACTATGTCAAATCAAGAAATTACTAAAAACTTAATATCTTTAATAAACCATTTACCAAATTTAAAGTGAACAACCGTTAACATAAAATGGAAAATGTCAAATTTTGATTGTTGTATACAATAAGTATTTTTCTATAAGTAAATAGAATCACAAACCCCCTCCAACCTAATGGAAAAGGACCTCCGAAAGCCACAAACCCCATAAAGCGACAAATGCCAAGAAAAAAAGTTAAAAATTAAAAATAGCAACACGAGGAGTTTTTCAAACTCGCATGGCTTAAATGATAGATTATATTTGATAATGCGAAACCTTCTGAGGACCAAGATACAATAAACCGGATAATATATAATGGTGGGACGAGAAGGCTTGAATTAATAAAAAAATAAAAATACTATAAAAGACTCACCTTCTTTAATGGGTAACCTTAATTTGTGTAAGAATCTCTCAAAGATTGCATGCGCCTCAATCGAAATCTCGATTTGTGTAAGAATCCTTGCTACTTGAATCTAGATAGTTAGGAGAGTCTGAAAGAAAGAAAATGAATTGCCAAAATTCCCAATTAGAATTAAAAAGAGAAAAAATGCTTAAAAGGATAAACAGTAAGGGATGATAAGTGAGTGTTTTGTGAAAGTGTTCAGACAGGGACAGATGGGTAAAACATGTTACAGGTGATGATGTTTAATATTCAAAATTGTAAGTTAAAAAATGTAATTGATAATTTGCTAAAATTCAAGATTTTGAATAATTTATTATTGATAATTTATCTACCTTGAAAAGCCACTTTAATGCAATTAATAATGTACCAAAACATATACAATGGACGCTTAAAACTGTAAGACTATTTATTAGAAGAAATTAAAAAATATTTTTAATATTATAAAAAGTATCATTGCCTATAATTTAAGAATGCGGCAAACCTAAGAGTATGTTTTACTTGTCCGTTTACAAAAAGAGAAAAACAAAATCTAGAAAAAAGAAACAATATTTCATCGTTTCTTTCCATTTAAAAAACATGCTTATAATATAAGGAAAACGTGTTTTCTTCTGCTTGGTAATCTGGTTTTTCTTCTAGGCATTTTGCCTTCCTTAGCAATCTATTTTTCTTCTGGGTATTCTTCGTCTTCCTCGGTAATTTGATTTTCTTATGGCGTTCTTCCTCTTTCCCAGCAATCTATTTTTCTTCTGGGAATTCTTCCTTTTCTTCGGCAATCCTCGGTATAGATCTCTCTCAAACTCAACTTTTTTCTCCTTAAATCCACTATTAATAAACCCAAATTCAGATCGCTGCCTTCTCTCCTCTCTACTCGCTCTTCTTGCATGTTTTCAAGGCAATGTATTTAGAAAAGTTTAATGTTCTCATTTCACTTTCATTCTTATTTGTTACAGTTCTACTTGTTTTATGAAACGTTTTTCTTCCTATTAGCCAAATATTCGTGTTCTATCTTGTGAGTTTCTTGTTTCAAAACAATTCCTCAATCGGGTGCTTGTGTTCCCCTTCATTTGACAATCTCAGCTACCTCTTGCCTTGGCATCAATTCGAGCTACTCAAGTCTGCTGTCACAGGTATGCTTTGCACTGCAAATCCAGGAGCTCGATAAACTTGCCAAGTAGGTTTGGAAGGACACATATAGATACTTTTTAAGGAAGATAAGATAGTTTTGTATTAGACTGTAGTATGTCATATTTCGCTAAACTTTTTCTAACATGCATGTAAATGAATCAGCAGGCCCACGTCAAGGATATATCTTAATGGCAACTTAGTGCATTAGGAGAAAGAGCGTTTTTGTGGTTTGTCTTCTTTCTTCTTTCCTTAACGCTGCCTCTTCTTCCCGACTCTTCCTCCTCAACTTCATGTTCCTACCTTTAAGTTAATTTGACAATACTTCTTTTCTAGTTTTCCTGAAGACGACTCTCACCCTTCAATTTTTGCATCAATCATCTTTTAGTGTTATTTTACTACATCATATTGTATTAAGAGGTTTATCACGTGATAAATTTGCTATTTTAATTATATGGGTTCATTTATTGTGATTTAAGATGCCTTCTCATCACTTTTGAACCAATACAGTTTTTAATTAATGACTTGATATTGCATGCAAGTCTTTTTGCAATTGATTGCAAGCCAAACACAAGTCCCTTGTTTACATTCAAGCAGTCTTGTTTAGGTCCATCATGGTTTTTACTTGTTTTTATGTATGACAAATTGTTACCTTATTTTTTAAAAGGTTTGGTATAATCTCATTTTAAGTACTTAGAATAAGGTAATGCTAGTTATCTTGAAATAATGTCAAAGTTATTTTACAAAATCGATGTACAATCTTATTTGTTTAATTCCTTTATATATCAACATCTCTAAAGGTGAATGTTTATTAGTTTCTGAATAGAACTTGTTTTGCTATAATTTATCAATGATCAACAAGTCTTACATTCTTCATTTAAGATGTTGCATGGACTTGACTTTTGGCAGCTATTGGAATTAATATAACTTAATCATCGCCTTTGCAGTTCGATATGATCTAATGTTTATTTGATTGCTTAAGTTATTGTTGTTTGAATGACTTCTTGTTCTTCGATTATAATTTGGTTCAACTAAGTTCATTGTATATAGAGTATATCTTACTTCAGTCTACCTTAACTATTGAAATTACACTAACATGTTTTCCATCAGAGTTTAATGTCTAATGTGTGACTGGGTTACATGTTCCAAGCGAATAGAAGAATTTAAACAACAAATTGCTCGTATTAAAGCTTAGTTCTTTCTAGTCAATATATTTGTACTGAGGATCTTCTCTACTACTTTCTTAAAACACTCCACATCTCTTGATTCTCTTAATGATTATCTTTGATTGTCTAGCCCTTAATTGAATGTTAACTAAGATGGTTTATACATGCATATGTACCTATTTGTATTTTCTAACATAGACATACTTGATAGCACTTTTATGACCAAGTCTTTTTCTAGTTGATCTTTTGAGAAAGCATTTCTTGTCTTTTGAATATGGTTCTTTAAATTTGGGATTTCTAAATTTGTTTGTTGTAATTTTTTCAATTGCTTATAATTATTTTATAATGATGAAAGCTTTGATTAAAATGAATGATTTTAATGATTATGTGGAGATAAGTGAAAGGGATGGGGTATGGAATGATTTAATAAAAATGCATTTAGTCTCATTAATGGTTGAAGAAGTGAAGAATAGAAATAAAAAACTACTACCTTTTCTAAAACTAGTTGGAAAAATATTAAGATAGGTTTTCAAACAAAATTCAACAAAGAGTATAATGATGTTCAATTGAAGAATAAGTATAATGTATTGAGGGTAGAATAAAGAATTTAAAGAATTTACCAAAAAAATAAGAATTGATCATAACTCCATCATTAGTGAAGTTAACACTACAGATGAATGTTGGGAAAAACTATTCAACATAAAATATTTATTAGCTTATTGACATATCCAATTATAATTTATTCTCATATATATTTTTCATGATTATAGGTACATAAAATGGCTCAAAGATTCAAAAAGAAAAAAAAAGGATTCAAGGAATTTTTAGACGTGTATTGTATTTTTTAAGAAACTATTTTAATAGCTTCACATGCATATCTGTCAACTAAATCTCTATCAAACATTTAAGAGAAGAAACATATAATAGGTGTTGATTAACCAAATTTGATCGATGAAAAAGAAGATGAAGTTGCAAGTTCTCATTATAGAAAAACAAAATCTTTTAAAAAGAAGAGGGCCAAGAAAAACCCTAGTATTGTAGAAGATGTATTACTTATAGTTAGTGAAAACTCGAAAAGAAAACTAGAATTCCTTGAGAAAAAAATGGTGGCAACATCACTTAGTATAGATAATGGATCTAAAACCTCATCATATGATCAAGAAATTAACTCAATGATAGAATGTTTGAATTGCTTACATGGATTAGTGTTGAGGGTGTGCAATACAGAAAAGCAGTGAACGCTTTTATGATTATCTACTTTATAAGGAGATTTTTATGAAGAAGCTAAATAAGGAAGTTTGATTGGATTATGTCTCTATAGTTATATTTTCATGTTATTATGTATTAAACTATAATTGATTTAGGCATTTTTATATCGAGAATTATTCCATTTTTTTCACATTTTCAGTATATGTTTTGTATGAATGTTTGGCATGAACCTTTTTAATTGAATGTTGGATATGCACTTTAAATTTATATTTCATAATAGTTTTAGCATTTATATTTTCATATCTTTTTTAATTATTAATGTTTTAGTATTGTAGATACATGGCTTATTAGACTTTGAATTAGAATTAGATGATAAAAAGTTTAAGGCAATTATTATCCCACATTATGCAAAAAAGAATGAATATTTTCATTTAGAAAAGGAGCTATGTAGGAATTTGACACTATTAGTTCATGATTAGATATTAGAACTTTTGAATGGAAATCTAAGGATTCATGAAAACTTAAGAATATTCAAGACAATTTTCTTGAATTTATATGATGAGTTGAAAAGTGTAGGAGGATTAAAGCCAACAAAAAACTTAATTGTAAAAGATCAAGTTGCAATTTCTTGATGATAATTAGGTATAGTGAGACAACTAGAGCCAATGTAGAGCTTCCAACATTTGACTTGGACAATTTCAAAGCATTTTCTTAAAGTCTTATATGCAGTTAATTATCTTACAAAAACAGTCATTACTCAACCATCGTTTACCAGTACACCTCTTGAGATTCAATATAATTCAAAAAACTTTCTATATTTTTAGGTATATTCATATACTTTGTCAATATCTTTATTATGTCCATATTTTTAAATAATCATTTTAATAATTTCATTTCATTTTCTAGGATTGCATATAAGTAATAAATGATACACATATTGATGAACATGTTCCAATTGAAGAATAAATATTATATAAGGTAAAATAATTGAATTAACCTAAAATATTATTTATTGTTATTCATTTGATGTGCACTTTACATATGTAATGGATAGACAGGAAGGTATCACTCTCAAATTCTTTTAGAAAGACTTACAATTCTAGCTGATGATGTGTAAAACAAACATGTTTATGGATACATTTCTTACTTAATTTTGCATTTCATTTGATCATTGATACTCCTTATAGTTTATTTTTTTGATATTTAGTTATTGGGTGCATTAAAGGGATGAAAATCACAAAAGGAGAAAGATTAGAAGAAATTTCAGAGTAGTAAAATATTTTCCATTGAAAGTGTAAAAATACGACATAATTTAAAGTTGGCTAAAATTACAAAGTTGTAGAAGACGCTTTTATCATTCCAAAAATTTAAGAGCCAGGTTATTTAAAATTCTGTAACTTAAGATATGGTTCTTGAAAGTTGAATGTCATGTGTAGAAACTCAACTCAGAAATTAGAGAAGTAAAATGTTTTACTTCTAAATTACATGAAGATGTTAGAATTTCAAGATGGCCCAAACTTTAAAGTTGTAGAGAACACTTTCATATTTTTAATAAATCATGATTCAGGTCATTTTGAGATTTGTACCTCAAGGTATAGCTTTTTGAAATTGAATGTTTGGTGTAAAACGACGCCGTTGTGCCTCTAGGTAGTGTCGTTGTGGATTGGGAGGAGAATAATGATGGACCTTGTGGTTCATGTGTAGGGCACTGTTATGATCCCAAAATGCGATATGAGTTATAGTTTTAAGCATTCTATGCGATTTTAAGTGCCCACTCATCAAGTTAAGGTTTCTTAATCCTAAAAAGACCTCAAGGATATAAAAGGGACATTATAAACCTACAGAAGGGAACTTGGAGGCATTGGACTACACATTTTAGTTACCTCTATCCTCACTTTTACTAACCTCCAATCAATGTTTTGATAGTTAGAGGTTGAAGATAAAAAGATTCACTTAGAAAGAGCTTCAAGGACATCAAAGGAATTTGGATTGGGAAGCTAGGAGTAAAAAGTCTTGGAGAACGGGGTTGTCATTTCATGAGCATTTCTTTATTCTGTAATTTGGTTTCTTTAAGTTATTTTCATTATTCCTTTACATTTTTTATAAGTGTATTTGTGCTTTAAAGTAAATAAGAAGCTTGGATTGGGAGGCTAAGAGTAAAAAGTATTGGAGGAAAGGGTTGCTATGTTATGAGCGTTTTCTATCCTTTACTTTGGTTTCTCCAAGTTATTTTCATTATTTCTTGTATCTTTTAATTGATTTTGTAGTTATTCAAGTGTAAATGAAGCTTGGAATGGGAGGCTGGAATTAAGAGGTCTTAGAGAGGGAGTTTTCATTGTTATGAATATTCCAAATCTCTACCTTGGTTTATTCTAGTTTCTTTTGTTGTTTCTTTGAATCTTGGATTGATTTGGTTATAAGAACAAGTATACTTTGTGGTTAAATTAAAAAGATGTTTGTTCACCTTAAGCTACACTATAAGTATGCAAGCCGTATCTTATAGTATAATTGATATCGTTCCCACGAAAATTAAATTTAGTTACCTAACAAGTTGGAAAGCATTTTTTTTTAAGGTCAATAAATGGATGAAATAGCCAAATCTAAATTAAACTAACACAAATTAATGAATGAACAAGTAAAAGAAAACAATTACTCAATGATAGAAACTTATGAATTATTTTATCCTTGTTTTGTCCTCCCTTCACCTTATTGATTTAATGGTGCTTGACCTTAAATATCCTATAGTTTTGATTACCTTCTCTCAAAATCTAATTAAGTCATTGAAATAGAAAAGAATTAAACTACAATATCTCGATCTCTCAAAACCCTTCCTATCTATCTAATTGGATTTGAAGTAATCCTAAAAGTAATTATCAAATAATTAAGATATCTCTTCAATTGCCTATTAATCTGATATTTGTAGCTTTATTAAGATACCAATTCTCATTACGTGACTTAACGCAAATCTTAATTCAATATAGAAATTTAAATCAAGTATAAGAGTAATAAATATCATAAAGCATTATTATATTAAATTCAATAAGGTAAAAGTTTTTCAAAACAAATCAAGAATAAACCCTAAAATAGATTTAGCAATCCATAATTAGGTTCAAAACACAACTATTTAGTTTAGAATACAAGGTAAAGAAATAAAAGAAAAGAAAAGAATAAGATGCAGCTTAAAGCCTTGATCTGGAAAATCTAGAAAATTGGTGTTGATCTTGATGTTTTCACTTTTAATCTTAAGTTCCTTATTATTGTTCATCATTTTTCTTGTTCTTTTCTTTCTTTTGATGTTGTCTAACTCCCTTCTAATGGCTCCTATGGTTTTTCCATTTGTTTTATATCTAAAAATAGCCTCAAGTCATAATATTCATGTAATTCTCGCGTTCTTGGAGGCATCCAACATGTCGCGATCATGATTGGGTGGTGGCTACACCTTATATCATGATCATAACCTACTGATTGCTCCCAAATGCTTCATCTTCTTCTCCTTTTTTACTTCCTATTTCAACTCCACTTGTAAATACATTAAATACCCACACAATTAAGATCAAATTCTTGCCCATCATCAATAAAAATCACACAAAATATATAAAACTTAACAACAACATAAAAAGAACATAAATCTAATTCCTCTACATATAGTTATCATCCTAAACACACATGTTAACATACTTAACAACTAAAGAAACATACTCTAATGTAAACCTATTAAAAGACAACTTCTGTGATTTGGTTTATTGATCATTCTTCAAGTTATAAATTGTTACATTCTATTGGTTTATAATTTGAAGAAGTAGATATGAATGTGGGTGTTTAAGTTGTCTTAATTTGGTTGAGAATTAGGCTTGTTATTCAAGCAAGTTGTTCTTTAACCCCTTCTTATTAATACATTTATTGCTAACTTTAGTTTATGCTAATTTTAAAATTATCAATTTGTTAGGTTGATTAATAGCTTAAAAATTTATATTAGTGATCGATACTCAAATTATCGCTATATTATGGAAAATGATAGATTTATATATAGTATAAAAGTTAGTTGTTTTAATTAAAACTTGGCATAAGCATTGAATATATATACATATCTTACTTGACCAATCAAGTTTTTTACGTTATTTTTGGGGAAGAATTAGTGATATTAAGAGGATTGAGAGCTCTTACTTTTACCATTTTATTTGGTTTTTATTTGTATTGTTTTTGTTATGCATTTTACATTTATATGTTTATGTTGAATTTTGTATATTTTTGTTGCATTTCAGTGTTTTGCATTTTTTTGTTTCATTATGTTCAGCATATTTTATTGTTTCATTTATTTTATCATATTAAAAATTTTTAAATTTGCATACCTAGTTATTTTCATATTACTGCATGTGATCAGACAATTGGCCGATATATGGGTACTAGTGGGAAACACAAACTCTTAAGAGAGTTGAAAGGTGGAGTTGATAGCTTATCTAAATAATTAAGAAAGTCACATAAAAAATTCAAGCTAGTCAACTGAAGAAACTCGTAGAGGGAATGGAGATTGGAGGGCTTACCAACATAATTACAGTAATTATTATAAGCCAGAGTGGACTTATCTACCTAACTTCACATGGCGAGGTGACACATACTCAAGACCAACCTTATGGGATTACTATCATCAATAAGAAGAGGAGCCTAAGGTGGAAGAATTATTATTAAGTGCAACATCAAGATTTGAAAATTTGCTTCCACATATGGATGAAGTCAATAAAAAGATTAAAACCTCTCTCTATCAAATATAATGCAACTTGGGCATCTTATAGAATCACTTACCCAACAGCCATAACAAAAAGAAGAATGGCCACCTAAGCATGCTACTAAGAATATTTCCGTGGAGTGTGAACAAGAAGAAATCTTGTAGAATAATTTTGAGTCATTAATGGATATGAGGTTGAGGATGAAGCTAATGAGCTTAAAGCCGTGGTATTAATGGAGGAATTAATATCTTAATTACCTTACTATAATGATATTGCGTTATCATTTAAACCTATTGTATGTGAAGTTAGGGATGAGATTAATTAGGTTGAAAAGGATGAGGTTAATGAGGTTAATAAGGAAGTAAATGATATTGAGAAAACATTAACATAGGAATTAATACCTCATGTGCCTTACTAGATTGAGCTAATAGAGAATTGCATTGACACTTTATCACTTTTCTTTTGCCTGTGTTGCGTTGGTTAGGTGACTTTAAAAATGATGGGTGATCAGAAATAATTTTACTTTAAAAGCAACGGACTTTTTAGGCAAGTGCACCTATCGCAAAAGTAATAAAGTGGAGTAAAATTTAAAACTCCAAGTGTTGATCCTACAGGGAATATGTTGCTTAATTACAAGGTTGATTGGATTACAATTATTTAAGAAAATCTAAAGAAATTGATTGAAAATTGGGAAAAGCTTAAAACTTGGATATTTTAGCTTAAACACCTTAGAAAATGATTTTGATGCTTTTGAAAAATTCTGAAAATTACCAAATGTTTAAAGGAGCTATGGATTAGATGTTTGAAGATTTATTTGAGTTTAAAAATAGGTTTAATATCTAATTAAAGTCCTTCACGAAATCAAAACAAAGCTATGGTTAAGACTTTGCTTTTTCTCCATTTAATCTTGTTTAA
>JAOXYD010116632.1:0-11315 GCA_028565735.1 Pinacopodium congolense | reverse complement strand
ATAATTTTTATATACATAAATAATTTTTATTACAAAATAAAATATAGTTAAAATCAAAAGTACTTTTTATTTTTATGCTACCAAATATTCTACTCTATGATACTCTTTTAAAAAAACTCTTTTTTAAATGACAGTCAAACAGTCAACTATCTTCTTAAAAAAGCTTTTCTCAAAAAATTTCTACAGAAAAAAGCTCTACTAATAAAAGTTCTATTGATATAAGCCCATCCAAGCAGATGCTTAGGCTTGGTTGGGTTTGATTTTTTATTTTGATTTTCTTTTTTTTTTAAAACACACTAATATATTATAGAAATTAAAAAAGAAAACACAACAATTAATATAAAAATATAATAACCACAACTCATAACTCAATTAAACATCTTCTAAAAGGTTCTTTTATTTTTAAAATTCAGTTCCTTTTTTTGTTTTAATGCATTTAGCATTTTTTATTATTTTACTATTTTTATTTTTATATTATATTTATGTGTTATTTTTAAAAGAATAAAAACAACCAATGATTAAGAATGTATTGAGCTTTTACTTAGAAGTTCCCTTTTTCTTTTTAAATTCAACTTCTATTTTTCATTTCAATTTTTTATTTTTAATTATTGTTTTTACTATTTTTAATTTTTGTATTTAGTTATCACTTTTAGTTGTTTTTTTAATTTTATTGTTGTTTCCTAGTTTTTGTTTATAGATGTTGTTTTTTTCTATTGTGTTATTATGTGTATTGTTTTTATTGTAAAATATGTTTAAAATTATATTAATATATTTTAATATTAATTAATATTACACCACAAAATTTTTAAATTTATATTAATAAAAATCTATAATGTTAAAAGAATATTATAAGTGAAGCAAAAATAGATGAAAATTATTTTTTATTAGTATTTTATATTAAAAATATTAATTATAAAGATTACATGAATATAATATTAAATATTAAAAATTATTTTTTACATAACATTTTATGGTAAACTAAAAATTTTTAAATGTGTATTAATATCTTTAATTTATATAAAGATTATACAAATAAAACACTGTTTTTGGAGCAATAATCATTTTAAAAGCATTCCATATTAAATTCCATGTTTACGTTACATTAAATAGAAGTAGTTAAGATACAATTAGCCTACTAGCCTTTGGAGTTCACTAGCGGACAGAGAAATGTTGATCCTCAACACAAGCTTATGTAACTTAATAAAACTTGATCAAAATCAAGATAAGATAAAGATTCAAATACAATCAATGGAATATTTATACCTTATGTAATGTCTAATGCATATACAAAACCTAAAGCAATCCAATTCACAGCCAATTAATAACTCAATTCTAATATTCTTTATCATAGGTGAAGAGCAACCTAGCTAACTACTTTAAAGGCAAAGAGTAGCTTATAACTCAATCAACAACAAGTCCAAATCAATCCCTCAATTATGTAACGAAAAACACACCTTTAATGGTGTTCAATGAAGCTCATGCAATAAAATCAATTTTGAAATTTCTAGAGACAAACAAATAATATGGCAAATCTCCCTACACCTCAATAGATTATAAACTATTAAATTAATTAATAAAAAACATGATTATTGCATACAAAAATCATATTGAACACTTAAACACAAAATCTATCAAAATATATAACTTATATTCTCCAGCTTATATATACACGAATTTAACCAATCAAATGATATGCAATCAACATAATAAATCTATTGTAATGTCAATCCATTAGTTCACAAAAAATTGCAATATTAAAAACCTTTTTAACTTATTAAACAGGTGGATTAAATCAATAACATAGCAGAAGTTGTCAAATTTAGATAGCTTTGGGGTATCCTACAAAATAAAGTTTAATCTAGCAATATAATAGCTTAAAAATTGAAACAAAAACACTAGATCACTCCTAAGACCTTAAAAAATGGAAAAAAAAAACAAAGTTGTGGCACTGAAAATAGATTTAAAATCCAAATCGAATTGAACAGTTGAGCTACACAAAACAGACTTGACAGATTAAGTAATCTATGTTCTTAGAGCTCAAACAAATGTTGTGAGTACTTAAAAATCAAAGTAAAAGCTTTGCTACACGCTTGAGACTTTAAAAAAATCATGTATAATAATTTTTAAGTAAGAAAAACATATTTGTAAGATCAAAATCAAAGAACATAGAAATTAAATCAAAATAGAGACAGTTTTAATGTTGAGACTTTGAAGGCTTTAATCTAATGAAATAATGAATCAAAAAATCAAATGAAAGCTTTATCAACTTTGTCTATATCTAACTAACTAGAAATACAAATTTTACACACCAAAAAATGGATTTAAAATAAGAAAAGCGAATATAAACAAAAACATAGCAGAAATTAAAGAAAGCTTGAGTGTTTAAATGATTTGAACTTATAATTCATTTTTTAGAGATTCTAAACTTGAAAAAATTATTATGGAATGATATTTATAGAGTTGGGAGAAGTTTAGAGTCATTAGAAATAAGAAATAGCCGTTTAGAGACCAAAAAGCTGTTAAAACTGAAAGAGAAAACTAGTCGTTGGACCAAAATGGCGATCTCTGGGCGTAATACAGCGGTTTCCAACCCGCCGTATAACTCTTGGGAAACGGGGTTATATGGCACTTTGATAGCTTGCTGTTTTACTCCTACAAGCCTACCATTTTGCTCTAAAAAAATGAGAATTATGGTTCAAATCAATTCTAAATATTTCTAAAAAAAGTCCTAACAATAATTAAGACTTTAAACAAGTTTTAAAAAGTAATTCAAAGCTATTTGAATCATCAAAATATTTTAATTAATACAAAAAAAGAATTGCCTTGATTATGAAAACTTTTCATTCTTAAATAACTTTAAAACTTTTCAAATACTTCATAAATTATCCATAAACCAAAATTCACATCACAACTATGACACAAACTAATTCAAACATACTTAAACAACTTCAACTAACAATTTAATCATAAAGAAGCATACACCAAAACAATTCATCATATTTCTACTTGATTATGTAACATTTAGCCTATATGCATTCTAATTTAATTCCTAACATGATAAATGACATAACCAAATTCACTTATCACTAAAACTACAATTCAACTTTTATATGCCTAGATGCAAATATATAATGTAAATGTCAAAGCCTTTTTCAAGTATTGATTTAGAATCAAGTTTAGGATACTTACACTTTAAACCCTTTTCCTAATCCTAACCAAACTTTGATCTTCATTCTCTTGATCTTCACCCTTGATCATCAATCTTTATCCTTTGATCCTTGATCATTCTTATTCATCTAATGCATGAGCTCTTCTATCTTAGGCTCCACAATTATATTTTTACACTTTAAATATTAACATATCTTATAAATACATCAAAACCTTAAATATTAGTAATAATAATGTTTTGTCATCATCAAAACACATGATTAAACCCTCCTTGGTTCAATAATCTCTCCCTTTTTGATGATGATAAAACATGTGATATTAAGAGCATATAAAACATATATGCAACACATTTCATAGATCAAAATTCATATTTAGCCTTAATAGCACACATCGTTCTCCCTCTTTTGACATCATAAAAAAAAGGATACCAATTGTAATTAATTCTTAAAAATTACTTCCTCTTAAATCATGCATTTTAAAAATACCAATTGTATATGATGCTCTCCTTAAATGAATGCAATTATGCATTATGAGATGATTATGTATGTAAAAGAAATAAGATAAACAAAATGCATTATAAATAACATATTATTCATCATTAAGCTTCAAAAATACATATTTTCTACATTACATATAAAATGCATAAAAAACATCTATTATGCATATTTATGTACCAAAGACACATTGTGCAACTTTTGCATCAAAAACACATGTTATGCATATTTCACATGAAAACACATGTTTATACATATTTTGCGTTAAAACTACATGTTATGCATATTTCACATGAAAATGTCTTGTTCATGCACATTTTTTATTCTAAATATACATTACACATCAATACCAAGTAAAATTTTTATAAGTCATGAAAAGCCAATTGAACTATGTCAAAAAGATATACTCCTCCTAAATTTGTGCATTTCAACACTTTTAATCATGTAAGGGGAAAGTACTCTTCTTTAAAATTTTCAAAAAAATATGCACAATTTCAAAGGTGATAGCATTTAAAAAGAATTGATACCACTTGTAAAACATGATACTAATTGTAAATTACAAAAATCATTTGTAAAACATGACACCAATTGTAAAATAATATGATAAATATTTGTAAAAAGATGATACCAACTGTAAAGACCAAAAGTAATACCAATTGTAAGAGAAGATGCCAATTGAGAATTCAAAGATATGATACCAATTGAAAATTTAAAAATATAATACCAATTGTAAAAAAAAAAAAGATGATACTTATTTCAACAAATATTTTCAAAACATATTCAATGCATCCTTTTCAAAACACATCATATGCCAAAAAAAATTTTAATGCACCTGTTAAAAAACTATCATGTAACAATTTTAATAAAATGTACTAATTTCAAAAAGTTATGAAAATATGCAATAACTTCAATACTAAACATGCAATGTGTTTAATACTAACATGCAATAGCTCCCTCTAAACACATGAATCTATTTCTCAATTCAAAATAAATAAGCTAAAGTCAACCTTTTCAAATCAACATAAATATCCAAATATCATGTCAAGCTATATATCATCATATAAGGAGATGGGAATACCTTCTTTTGCATCACTATTTGATTCCAAATCCTTTAATCCTCACTTGGTTCAACAATCTTGCTTCTTGGTAAGCTCATGGGAGGCATTCTTAGTGATCTTTCTATATTCCACTTCAATTTGGAGATATCGCTTCCTCTTTTTCTAACTTGACATAAAATTAGCACCAATAGATGTTGACTTATAAAATAAAAATTCTTAATGCTTGCTAGATACCCCCATTAACTTAGGTCCTTGAAGGTTAACCCTACTACCTTTCTTAACCAAAACCTTTAAAGGTTTCTTAAACATTATTTGTTTGATAAAATAAAAATTTTCTAAATGTCCAACTTCACCACAAAAATTACATGCATATAGAGCATTATGCATGTGATTATGAAACTTATGATCTTGATGCCTAAATGCATTTCTCATATCAAAATTAGCTTTTTTAGTATTATAATTATGCATATGAGGGATATGAGAATGCATCATCCTATTATGCCTACAAAACATGCCATTTTGCCTATGAGACATAAATGCATTTCTTGATCTAACATCTCTAAATTCTCTTACTTGATGAATATTAAGCCTAGAATATGGGTGAAACATGTTTTTTGGCTTATAATATATATAAGACACATTTCTAAGTATATAGGAATGCATATGAGGTGCATGTGTGTGAGTTGACCTATAATACTTAAATGGTCTATCATGATACCTAATTATATGCCTATCTTTTTCTCGATGATATGACCTCTTAAGATATGATTGATATATGCCTCTACCCTTAAGAATATGCTTACGAGAGATATGAGATGACTAACATGATGCCTAAATGTATGCATGTCCCTTCTTTATTGAAATTGATTCCTAGGATGTAAGTATGTTTCATTCCTAGGATTATGCACATATACATTAAAAGTATGAGAAGGTTTAGGACCTCTTTTCCTACCGTAGGTCCAAAATGCATCATTAAGAGATGGTTATGCATTCCTAAAGAAATTATACCAATTTTTTCCTTAACGCACATTCTTGCTTACCTTTGAACTAGATGCATATATGAATGTGTGATTATTGTTTCTAACATGTAATTTAGATGAAGATGCAATATTCTTAAAAGATAACCTAGTATGAGCTTTTAATGATAATGCACTATTATCAAATGAGGGCTTAGGCAAAATTTCATCATGTAAGTTTTTCTCCTTTACAAAAATAGTTTTAGCATCCTTAGAAGCATTTGTATTAACAAAATATAAACCATGCCTATCATTAGAAGCATTTGCATTAACAAAACCTAAACTATGCCTATTATTGGAACTCTTTTGGCTTCCTGGCATGCAATCTAATTTTTCTTTGCCCTTTACATATTTAGACAATGATTCTTTGAGGGCAACCACTTCCTTTTTCAAAAACTCTTTTTCATGCATCAATTTCTTCTTATTTTCATGTATACCAATATCCATACCCTTAGAATCTAGCATGACATTCATTTCATGCTTTAATTTATTAATTTCTAATATGCATGCATTCTTGGATTCTAATGTATCATGCAACCCATTTTGCAATTTCTCATTTCCATGCAAACATGCATCTAATTCCTTTCTCAAACAATCATTTACGTTCACCAATTTATAATTTTCAATCACACAATCATTAGAAGCAATATTCACATTTTTAGTTTCTAAAGCATACAAATCATTCTTTAATTTCTCATTCTTTATTCTAAGATCATCCGCTAATTTATTGCAATCCTTATATTTATAAGAAATCTTCTTCCTTTTTACTTTAAGAGTTTTCGTAACCTTAACCAATTCATCAAAGGAGATGTCATCATATTCAACATTATTTTCATTCTCATCATTATTGGAGTTAGATAATACCTCATCATTTTCCTTTCGAATATTTGATGATGATGGAGCCTCTTCCACAAAAACTAATAGGCATTCATTTTGAACTTCTTCTTCTTCTTTAGCTTCCTCCACTTCTTGTTCATCTCCACCTACAAAAATTTTCTCTAATCTACACTAAACCTCATTAACCAAAGTACACAGCAACTTTATCAAATATGATCCTATCTATTGCATCATGTAGTGTATACATGGCTTTTTCATTTAAAGAAGCAACTTTATCATCATTTGAAAAACTATTAGGGCCATTTGAAATAAAATCCTATAAATAAAAATCTTAACCCATAATAATTCATTCTAATTTTCCATTTAAGAAAATTATTTCTATAAAAAATTAGTGGTTTATGAATATCCTAACCTTCTTGACCAAAACAAAGTTCCATATCTAATCTTTATTCATAATTTCGTTAGAAATTATGCAAATATGAGATCAAATCTCTAATACCACTTGTAAGCCCTATCATACCCAAGAAGGGGGTGAATTGGGTGTTTAAAAATTTTATTATAAGTTAAAACATTTTAAACACCTTAGGCCAATTTCAATTAAATGAAATCTCTAAACCAAAATTCAACCTAAAAGGAATGTTATACTTATGTCAAAATTAATCAAATTCAATCAATATTTTAACAAATACAAGTGAAAAAATATAAAGAGATAGGGAAGAAATGAACACTGAGATTTATAAAGGCCTGCCTACCCTAAAGATAGACTACATCCTCTCTCTAACTACTTATTAAAAATTCACTAAAGAACTAATCTTACTTTAATTAGGTGAAGAGTAACCCTTACAATAATCTTGATTATAATTCCAAGAGGAACCTTTACAACAATCTTGATTATAAGGTCAAGAGGAGCTTTTACAATAATCTTGATTATAAGGCTAAAAGTAATCTTTACAATCTTGATTACAAGGGTTGAGAAGAACATAATCCAATCTTGCTCTAAAGTCAATAGAAACCTATCAATCTTCCTTTCCAATGGGTGAAGAGTAACTTTTACAATCTTACTTTCCAAGTGTGAAGAGTAACCCCTACAATCTTACTTTCCAAGGGTGAATAGTAACCCTTACAATCTTACTTTCCAAGGGTAAAGAGTAACCCTTTTCAATACTACCAAAATACAACAATTTAATTAAAAAAAATAGCCCTAAATCAAGCTCCCTTGAGCCTAAACACAAGCTTATGTAGCTTAATGAAACCTAATTAAAATCAAGGCAAGGTAAGGGCTCAAATGAAATCAATGCAATGCTTATGCCTTATGTAATGTCTAATGCACATACGAAGCTTAAAGTAATCCAATTCACAATCAATGAATATCTCGATTCAAATCTTATTTATCATAGGTAAAGAGAAACCTAGCCAATCTATTTTAAAGGTAAAAAACGGCCTATAACTCAACCTACAACAAGCACAAATCAATTCCCTATAACTAAAAGCACACCTTTAATGGTGTGTCAATGAAGCTCATGCAATAAAATCAATTCTGAAATTTCTAGAGACAAAAAAATAATATGAAAAGTCTCTCTACACCTCAATAGATTATATTATTAAATTTATTAATAAAAAAATGATTATTGCATACAAAAACCAGATTGAACACTTAAGCACAAAACCTATCAAAATAAAATAAATTATATGCTCCAGCCCATATATACACGAATTTAACTAATCAAATGATGTGCAACCAACACAATAAATCTACTGCAATGTCAATATATCAGTTTATAACAAATCGTAACATCAAAAATAATTTTAATGCATCAAACAAATGGATTAAATCAAGAATAAAGCAGAAGTTGTCAAAACTAGACAACTTTAGGTATCCTACAAAATAAAGCTTAATACAGCAATACAATAGCTTAAATATTGAAATAAAAAATACTAGAACACTCCTAAGACCTTAAAAAATGGAAACAAAAAAGTTGTTGCACTAAAAATATATTTAAAATCCAAATTGAATTGAATAATTGAGTTGCACAAAACAAACTTGACAAATTGAGCAATTTATATTCTTGGAAAAAAATCAAAGTAAAAGCTTTGCTACACTCTTGAGACTTTAAACAAATTGTGTATAATAATTTTGAAGTAAGAAAAATAGATTTGTATGCTCAAAATTGAAGAAAATAGAAATTGAATCAAAACAGAGATATTTTTTATGTAGAGACTTTGAAAGCTTAAATCTAATAAAATAATGAATCAAAAAATCAAATGAAAGCTTTATTAACTTCGTTTATGTCTAAACTAACTAGAAACACAAATTATACACATTCAGAAATAGATTTAAAATAAGAAAAGTGAATATGAACAAAAATAGAGCAGAAACTAAAGAGAGCTTGAGTGTTTGAATGATTTGAACTTATATTTCATTTTTCAGAAATTCTAAACTTGATAAAACTGTTATGGAATGATATTTATAGAGTTAGGAGAGGTTTGAAGTCATTAGAAACAAAAATTAGCCATTTAGAGACCAAAAAGCTATTAAAACTGAAAGAGGAAACTAGCCGTTGAACCAGAACAACAACCTTTGGGAGTAATACAGCGGTCTCCAACCCGCCGTCTAGCTCGTGGGAAATGGGGGTTATGCGGTGCCATGGCAGCCCACTGTTTTGCTCCTGCCAGCCTACCATTTTGCTCCCAAAAAATGAGAAATATGCTCCAAATCAATTCTAAACCTTTCTAAACAAATTCCTAATATTAATTAAGACTTTAAATAAGTTTTAAAACATAATTCAAGGCTATTTGAATCATCAAAATATTTTAATTAATACAAATACAAGAATTTTCTTGATTATAAAAACTTTTCATTCTTAAACATCTTTAAAACTTTTCAAACACTTCATAAATTATCCATAAACCAAAATTCATATCACAACTATGGCACAAACCAATTTAAACATTCTTAAACAACTTTAAGTAACAATTTAATCATCAAGAAGCATATACTAAAAAAATTCATCATATTTCTACTTGATTATCCATCATTTAGCCTATATGCATTCTAATTCAATTTCTAACATGATAAATGACATAATCAAATTCAGTTAATCACTAAAATTACAATTAAACTCTTATATGCCTATATGCAAATGTATCATGTAAATGTGAGAGCCGTTTTCAAGCATTGACTAAGAATCAAGTTTAGGACACTTACACCTTAAACCCTTTTCCTAATCCTATCCAAATTTTAATCTTCATTCTCTTGATTTTCACTCTTAATCATCAATCTTTATCCTTTGATCCTTAATCATTCTTGATCATTCAATGCTTGAGCTCTTCTATCTTAGGCTCCGCAATTATATTCTTGTACTTTAAACATTAACCTATCTTATAAATGTATCAAAAACTTAAATATTAGTAATAATAATGTTTTGTCGTCATTAAAACATATGATTAGAACTCCCTTGGTTCAATAAATAATATTTTGTCTCCGTTGGCAGGATTCCCGCTCTATATGAATCTTTGTAGAATCTCTTTAAAATTCGATGTTACGTAATTCAGGGTATCACAAGTCTCCCTACTTACTTGTCAAGCTCTTTATATTACTTTATTTTTTAACTTAGATTATTTTAAAATGCCATTATAGATTAATGCAATTCGTTAATTGCTATCAATTATTATATAAAATCTTATAAACTTACCCCCTGTTTAAAACAAATGAATGCAGAATGTGAAATTCATTTGTACATGAATTTTTTTATTTAGATAGTTATTAGTTAAAATATGCAATTCAATTGAATTCCTCGTAATCATGTTTAGAATAAATATAGAATTAAAAATTTATTTACAGCCATTTCCTAATATACCCTTTATTATACTAGCTTTATAAAATTAAATAATGATAATAATATATCATTAGATTTTTAATATTTATATTAATATAATTTTAAAAAAAATTAGAAATAATATTTTTTACAAAAATAACCGCGCAAAAGAAATAACTTGAAGTAACATATTATTACTCATCTTTCAAGAATTTAAGAACACAAATAATAAACTATGAATAGAAAATTACTTAGAATACAAAAATTAGGAACTAACAAAAAAAAATTTAATGGGAAGTGGTTGTAAAGATGATGTACACTAAAAATACTCAAAAGAGCCCTACAAAGTAAAGTAATTATAGGCCAAAAATAAAAAACAACCAAAGATATGAGAAAGACGTGAAAAAGCGGCAAAGAAGATTTTGAGCCTCTAATGGCAAAGTGGACTTTTTAAAGTTTTTGAACTTTAAAGAGTCCACTTTGTTATCAGTACTCCCGCCCCCAAAAGCAGAGACCGAACAATTGCTAGGTTGTTGAGTACACGTATGAAGAAATAGCCTTCGAATTTAACCACCCTACCCACTAATGGACTATGAGGGGGGCAGGCGAACGGGAACTGATCGAGAACCCGAACTGATTGACTAGCCCTTGAGACTCGATTGATTAGGGTCGGAGATGGATGAAACAAATCAGAAATATAAATCTCGCAAGAGAAGCCGAGAAACAGATCGTAGTGCAACGACAAAAACTTTAAAGAGTCCACTTTGCCGTCATAACATCAAAAACTTTACCATTTTTATCTTATATATTATAATATATAATGATATAATATAATATATATGTATATGTATAATAATAATAATATAATATTATGACAAAGGGGATTTTTCCATTATATTATTATAAATTATAATCTTATATAATAAT
>JAOXYD010116621.1:0-11315 GCA_028565735.1 Pinacopodium congolense | reverse complement strand
GTAAGTTTTAAAACACATTTCAAGGTTTTTTTAATAGATAAATATATTCATTTGTCTTAAATTCAAAATTTGACCTCCTAAAAATTAGAGAGTAACTATTTTTGATATTTCACTATTATAATTTAATTATTATTGAGATCCTCCAACAATAATGAACCTTTTTTTACAAAAGTTTTAGTTACGATAAATCTAATTAATGTGAATCATTAGGTCTGTGATTTCAATATGAAAAGCCAATTGAGTATGTGGTTTCATTGAATTATAATTGGGGAAATCCTTCTTCTCAAACTAAGGAGTGTTCCTTAAATCATGCCTGCTTTGGATTACACTACTTTACAATAGCACTTTAGTTTTTCTTTTTGAACAATAGTCATCATCTAGTGGATTAACAACTTCTATTTCTTTTCTTGGTAGGTTTGATATACATTTGTTAAAGGCCACTTGAAACTTCAATTGCCATCCCCATTTTCTATAGTTACTAAGTATGGTATCCTGTAAGGACATGATTTGAGTCTTTTTAGGTTATGATTGCGTTATCACTTGGGTGAAATTTCAATTTTGAACTTATTTATGATTTTAAAGCACTTCGGTCATAAATTTGGAAGTTTTGTAGACGGTCCCTTCATCCTTGCTACTTATCATGTCTAAAAATTGTTCTATAACTATAATAGAGATATTTAGCTGGCAAGAATATGATTTTTAAATTGAAAATAATTTGGGGGGGGGGGTGATTTGATTACTAGACAAATCAAATCGTTTCAATTTGATTTGTGAGGGTAAAGCAGGGAAATAGAGGTGCACCACATACATCCCATTCTTTTTTATGGTAAAACGATATGAAGATGGGTTTATATAAAAAAACTCTTGCAGTTTGATAAGTGGAGGTTTTTGCTGGTGCACTGCTATTTTTGAGAGTCTTGCTTGGGCCTCGAAAGAAAGAGTTGTCAACAACAAACTGTCTCCCTCTATAGTTAATACTAGTCTCTAATTTTCAATTAAAGAAATTATTGGCAATGGTGTATAGTCTGATGAAACAAAGAGAAGTGAAGAGAACTAAATGGATAGGATTAGGAGGATGTGTCGAAATATAAGGGAGTAGAGACGTCTAAGGAAAAGGGATCAACATTTAGCCAGAAGGAAACTACAGCTAATTTTTGTTGCAAACTGCTAAGGTTTTGGCACAACTCTTTGAACTAGAGTCGGCAAAAGTAAAAAACCTTGTTACTTAGGGTTACTTCTAGATACTTCCTATCTTTTATATTCGAGCTCATTGGACCTTTAATCTACTATGCTGCAGGAAGAGACTCTGAGCTTTACTTAAGGCTTGCTGGTCTTACTAAGACAATATAACAAGAGGATGGGCCTTCTAGGCTAATGTAAAAACCCGATGCCTCTTTAGCTTAGAGGCCCGATTTTCCTCTTAGAGCATTACTATCCTTCCTCTTATATTTCTTCCATAAACTTTCAAATTCTGTTATTGTATGGCTATATAAGATACAATCAAATGAATAAAAAATTGTTTGAGCAAATTAAGTCTCTACATTTTTTTCTTTCATCATGGTATCAAAGCATACTTTTCTTTGTTTTTAGCCTTAAATGGCGTTTCCCTTTTATTTGCTTCTACCTATCATGTTCTTCATTGTCTGCTTGAATGGTTTTCCTTTATCATATTAATCTATTATAGATCTCTTCTTTATTATCTTGAATTAAGATGTCTAGTCTTAAAGGACCTTCCTATGCCAATGTCGCTAGACATCAAAATCCTAGTCATCAACCAATCAAAATCAAAATAAAATTTAACCTACTATGCAACCAGAAGATCACCCGGCTTCCCCTTATTATCCAACGAAAACCCTTCTATCATCTTAATGCCATCTCCTTTGACCAAACTCAATTACCCTTCAAGGTTTAAGTCAATGAGAATGGATTTATTATCAAAAAACAAACTGAAATTTATAAACGCAGTATTGATATGCCAAACAGAGATAATCTTATAGATGTCTACTAGGAAAGATGCATCATTATAGTTTTATCATGGTTAATAAGGTCAGTAATTGAATCAATAGCACAAAGTGTTATTTGGAGATTCTGCAATGGATGTTTGGAAGGAATTACATGACAAATTTTCATTGGTAGACTCATTTCGTATCTCAGATCTTGAAGAAGAGATTTATTGTTTCAAACAAGTTAATATGATTGTATCTGACCATTATACTCATCTAAAGATGTTGTGGGACAAAATTTTCAATCTAAGACCTATACCCAAATGTAGATGTCAGCCACAATGCACTTGTGATGTCCTGATCATTATTAGATCCTACCAAGAGAGTGATTGTGTTATCCGTTTCTTAAAGGGCCTCAATGACTCCTGTGCCACTATTAGATCCCAAATCATGTTAATGGATCCCTTGCTAGATATTAAAAAGGTTATTTCCATGGTTACACAATATGAAAGGCAGTTAAATTCTTCCTTTCCACCACCTATAGCTACTTCTACCAATTATGAGTCTCAAGCTTTTTTTACCAAATCAGATTCTCGTAAACCTTACCAATCAGCTAAAAAGACTTTGTGCACATACTGTGGGTATCAAGGACATATTGAAGATAAATGCTACAGAAAGCATGGGTTCCCACCTAACTTTTCAATAAATAACAACAAATTAGCCTCTTACTAATCAAGAGACAACCTTAGGACCAAATTTTGATTTGCCAACTAGCTGGAATTGCATCTTAATTCAACCTCTGATGCTACTCGAACATGCCCTGAAAGCTCCCTCTCCACTCACAGCTACAACATGACACCAAAAGGATATCATCAATTGAAGGAGTTAATTAACAAATAGAAAGATCATAATAGCTATCCGGCTCCCTTATCACAAATTGAAACCATCACCAAGGATACTACAAGTACTTTCTTACTTGATAAGCATGCCTATAGTATTTTATCTAAATACTAGACTCAAGTGTAATAGACCACATCATTTGTAACCTATAATTGTTCTTATAATACACAGAAGTTTCAAACTTGATTATGCGACTTCCAAATGGGCAGCAAGCACCTGTCACTTATATTGATTCAGTTCATATTGCCTCTCTTATAATAACTAATGTCTCTTATGTTCGTATTTTCTCATTGACCCTTATTTCAATTAGCCAACTCACATACTCCTCAAACTGTACACTATTCTTTACCAATGACTTTTGTGTAATTCAAGAACCCAACACTTTGAAGATAATTGGTTTTGCTAAAAAATCAAATGGACTATATTACCTATCATCCTTCACTCAAGTCAACACTTTTTCTGCCCATCCCCATTACATTTAGCACAAAAGACTCAGGCTTCTTTCCAATCACAGACTCAAACTGTTATCTAGCATTGATTCTTTTATTTAATTTTAGCACGTAACACAATGTGACATTTGTCACTTTGGAAAATAAAAAAAATTACCTTTCAGTTTAAGTACCTCTGTTGCCTCTTTTTACTTTGACATTGTATATGTTGATATCTGGGGTCCTTATCCAATGCTTTCAATACATAGGCACAACTTCCTTTTTACACTTGTTGATGATTGTAACCGCTTGACCTAGGTTCACTTAATGAAATATAAATTGGAAACCAGAGAGTTAGTCAAAAATTTCTTTGCCTATTTAAAAATGCAATTTGGTAAGAAAATAAAATATATTTAAAGCAATAAAGGAGCTGAATTCCTTATGACATAAATTTTTTTTAACCAAAAATGGCATTCTGAATAAAACTACATATATAGAAACACTCCAACAAAATAGTAAGGCTGAAAAAAAGCATAAACATATCCTAAATATGGCAAGAACCCTAAAAATTCAAGCTAACATACCCACTATATATTGGTATAAATGTGTTATACATGCAGTTTATCTCATCAATCGTATTCATGCTCATCTTCTGTCCCACGAGTCCCCCTTATTCTATTATTTTTTATACTAACCCTAACTTTTCTCACCTTAAGGTATTTGGCTGTCTCTGCTTTGCCTCAACTGAAGAAGCAGGTAGGGGAAAACTAGATCATAAAGTAAGAAAAATGTGTTTTTTGGTTTTTCCACAGGAATAAAAGGATACAAGCTATTAGACTTAGACACCAAACAATTGTTTCTCTCTAGAGATGTCACTCTCTATGAATATTCATTCCCTTTCTACTCTTGCCTTCTTCATCTTCTCCTATATCTACACCTATATTACTAATAACCACCAATTCCCCTTCCTATGAGTCTATACCTTTTTCTAATAACCACCTATCTCCCTCTTCTTCATCGTCCTTAATCTTAGCACCATCATCACCTTTTCCTTACCCTCAGCCTCGTCGCTCAACTAAACCAACCAAATCACCCTCCTACCCCAGTAACTATAGTTGCCCCTCCTTACCTCATACCTCACATCATACCCTCTCTATTGTTCTTTCTTATCAGAACCTGTCACCATCTTACAAGGCCTTTTTAATAGCCCTAACCTCATTTAAAGAGCTTACTACCTATGATGAAGCTATGAAACACAAGGAATGCTAGCATGCAATGAATAAGAAACTATAATCACTATAATCCAATTAAACATGGGAACTTACCTACTTACTAGAAGGGAAAACTACCATTGATTGGAAGTAGGTGCACAGATTTAAATTCAATCTTGATGGCTCCCTTCATTGATGAAAAAATAGAGTAATGGCTAAGGGATTCACCTAATAAGCTGCTCTAGACTACATTGAAATCTTCTCACCAGTGATCAAGCATACAACCATTAAACTTCTACTCACTCTTACTACCTCATAGAACTGACATCTACACCAATTCGACATCAACAATGCCTTCCTGCATGGTGATCTCCATGAAAAGGTCTATTTAAAGCCACCACCTAGCCTTAAACTTCCTAACCCTAATATTATTTGTAGAATAAAAAAGAGAATTTGTGGTCTTAAATACGATAGCAAACAATGGCATTCTAAGCTTACTTTTGCTTTGACATCAATAGGGTTGCTTTAATCTGCCTCAGTCTATTTGATGCTTAACTAAGCGCTAAGCTAACAATTTCATTACCTTACTCATATACATAGATGATGTGCTTCTAGCTAGTAGTGATATTGATCTAATCACATCGACCAAGTAGTTCTTAGATAACAACTTTGAAATTAGGGAGCTTGGCTCTATAAAATATTTCCTTAGCCTCGAACTTTTCCATTCCTCTCTTGGCATCATTCTGTCCTAGTGAAAGTATGCTTTGGATCTCCTAGAGGAAGTTGGCTTCTTTCACGACAAACCACCAGTGGCTTTAGTCACCCGACTAACAATATTTGGAGAACTTTATTCTAACATCATTTGTAGCATCCCACTCTCATAGGATACCTACCCGAAATTTTAATGAATATCCGAGTAAAGACCCTATAAGGGTGGCACGTTAGAGCAATTACAGTAGGTATCATGCAACATAATCAAATATAATATAGACATTAAAACTCATTTTTCATTAAAATAAATTCCATTTATACATCATCATAAATTGTACACGGCCATATTTATACATGAAAGTGTGTTCACTTATACAAAAGCAGCAAACATAACAAAAACATGTTATCTAGACTCTTCGAGGCTTCAGCTAACCAACCTCTGATCCATTGTAAGTCGATAAACCCTAGTATGCAGTTCTTACTCTCTCTACATAGTATCAATCTAGGAGTTGAGCTCCCTTTGGCTTAAAATTTTGAGTGGGGTGAGTTTTTCGGAAAACAAAAACTCAATGAATGACTATCATTAATGTGCTCACTCTATCCACACATAAGCATATAACACAAAAAATTACAGAATCATCACAAATAGAATTACGTTTTTCATGTGTTTGGAATATCAAAGTATGATTATATAATGGCATTCTATCATGCGAGAATATAATTATAAATACACATGGGACTTGATTTTCTTTTTATTTTTTTTGTGACTTTGTGTCGTTTACTGTCCCATATCAGTAGCTTATACTGGGCTTATTCTTCAAGTTTCAACCCCAATCCATAATGGAAAGTAGGTCCACACATAATTGAAACTTATCGAATCCTCGAGCAATCTATTATACATCTATTGAAAGACTCTTATTTCCAAAGTTCAATACGGCCTCACTTCAGAAAAAATATGCATAACTTTCAATAAACTAATCCAAATGATATGCCTCTTTCACATATTCAACTTAAGATCCATATTTCATGCTTTAAGATCTTTCTCATTCAGCCTTTAAATGCCTCAAAATTAGGACTTAACTTTCTGTTCTAGATTTAGGGTTTCACTAAAGGTAGTTTCAGTTTAATGACCATAACTTAAGTTATACTCATTCAATCATCGTGATGCTTTCATCAATGTGTCACTAAGTCATTACTATACAATTATCATGTTTTAATATATTCCAAAATCAAGCCCTAAGTACCTCAAAAGCCAAGACACAATTTGGATTTCCCAGAACATGACATGTCACAGGCATTTTCGGGAGAATGATCATAACTATAGTTATATTAATCCTTTTTGCATGATTCTTTCACCAAGATCTCACTAACATCTACCTATATAACTTTAATTCTTAAAGATATTTTAGATTTGAACCCTAAGTTCATGTAAAATGAGTCAACAATAAGGACATCAAATTAACCTTGGGTTTCATGTATATTGTTCCAATCTCATGCCTATTTCAACTCTACATACTTACATGCATCTTATGTTTTCATGATTTATTAAGAGGGACCATATACTTACTTGTTCTACTCTAAACCAATCACTTTGTAGCTTCCTAAACCATGCAAATTCGTGGTCCAATCAAGGTAGGAGAAGAGGGGTCTGGAAGAGCTCATCATGATATACAAAACACCCCAAGTTTTGACTTGATTTTGGCAAGAATCATGTAGGTTAGGGTTATGGATTGAAGGTCATGAAAGAGGAAGAAGAAGGAAGAAGAAAATATTCTGAAATTGGACTCAAAATAGTTAAAAGCTGACGGTGATAAGCAATTAAACATAATTGGTCCAAATGTCACATTCTCATTGGTTTGTACCTCATCAATTACTCTCTTCCACTTGTCATCCCTTGTTTAACTCACCATACCTCACTATCCACTCATAATTTTATCATGAAATTTTATAGGCGTACCCAAAAGACATATATGAACAATTTTCATGTTTCATTCTCAACCTGATTCAGATTCTAAGGTCCTCAATTAAAATGAAACATCTCGGGTTCCCGAATCAATAGCCTAACATGAACAAATTCAGTAAAACAATTATAACTTTCATTCTTCTTATCCTTTTGACATGCTTCTTTTTCCAAAATCTAATTAAGACTTAGGTTATACTCCTTTAAATTTGCACTATATCAAGACATAAAATGGGTCAGAAAGTCAGACTAGATTTCAGTCCTGAAATCAAATCTTGACTCCAATGACTTTGAAATTAAAAACCTATCCTTACAACCTTAGGAAATTCCTTACTTCCACCATTTCCATTTCCTAAAGCATTTATCATCATACCAATCCCTCAATTTTCATCCATTTACTTATTCTGAATCACAAATTCATAAGTCAAGACATAAATAATTCACATTTGCACGATAATCACATCAAAGTCACCTATACTCGGAAATGATCAATTGAAAGCATCTAACACATTTAGCATTATTCCAATTCACAATTTAAGCATGTATATAACATACAATTCACAATGATGCATGTGAAATAACTCTCTAAACAGTAGATTCCTATATATAGGAATCGGGTCACTACATCATCGCCTTCAGAAGTCTCTTTGGCAAACTCTTATACTTGAAAATGATAAGACCTGACATTAGATTTTCTTTACAACAACTTTCTCAGTTCCTTGACAAGCCTACCTATAAACACCTACAAGCAATGCAAAAAGTTTTATGTTACCTTAAAGGTGCTTTTGGCCAGGGGATCCTCTTCTGTTGTGATTCCTCACTCCAATTCCAAGCCTTTTTCTAACTTGAATCAGGCATCTATTTCAGACACTCAAATCTATCACAGGCTTCCGCATCTTCCTTGCCTCCTCTATGATCTCTTAGAAATAAAAAAAGTAAGTGATGATCTCTTACAGCTCCTCCAAAGCTAAGTATAGGGTATTAGCCTCAATAACCTATGAGCTTCAATGGCTCCTTTATCTCCTTTAAGACTTTAACTTTGCACCTCTACTTCTTACCTACCTACTATGATAAACTATTGGCAATCCATATTGTTGAAATCTAATCTTTCACCAATAAAAGAAGCACATCAAGATTAATTTCCATCTCATTCATGAAAAGATTCAATCTGGCATCATCCATCATTTTGCCGTGGCCTCTGACTCCCAAAAAATTACCACTGTATTCATTTCGTACTTTTCTATTTAAGTTGGATATACACAATGTGTATACTCTAGCCTACGAGGCCTATTGAAATATAAGGGATTAGAGATGTCTAAGGAAAATGGATCAACATTTGGCCAAAAGGAAACTGCAGCTAAGGTTTTGATGTAAGCTACTAGGGTTTTGGAGAAACTCCTTAAATTGGAGTCGGCAGAAGACACAAATCTAGTTACTTAGGCTACTTCTAGATACTTCTTATCTTTTATATTTGGGCTCATTAGATCTCTAATCTAATGGGCTACAGGAAGAGACTCTGAGTTTTACTCATGCCTTGTTGGACTCATTAAGATAGTATAAAAAAAGGATGGGCGTTTTGGGCTAATACAAAAGCCCGATGTCTTTTTAGCATAGAGGCCTTAATTCTCCTCTCAGAGCATTACTGTCCTTCCTTTTGTATTTCTATTAAACTAAGGGAGGTTCCACCTTATTTTGATAATGAAAAAAACAAACTCTATTATTAGTACTTATGTTTAAGTGTGTTGAAAAGATAAGTATGAACAAAGTTCAAGTGATCACTCAAAGTGTCCTGAAGTGGAAAATGGAATTTTATGAAGACTCAGAGCTTAAAGAAACAAAATTAGTTTTAAATAGGTTTACTTATGTTATTTTTAGTGTAAATTGTACTTAATTTTATTCTGACAGTTTTAGAGGCTTATACTTGTTCATTCATGCATACATGTTAATAATAGGCTTAAACTAATTTGTTTCTTTAAGCTTTGAGTCTTCATAAAATTCTATTTTCTACTTGAAGACTCTTTGATTATCAAACTTGAACTTTTTTCATACTTATCTTTTCAACACATTTAAACCATAAGTATTAGTAATATAGTTTTTATTTTCATCATCAAAATAAGATGGAACCTCCTTTAGTTCAATAAAAGTTGTGAAGAAGAATCTGTCACACTCATTATGAGAGGCTTAAGAAAGATTATATGAAGAAAGGCTCTAATCCATAAGAGAGAAGGTAAGTATACATCTAAAATAAATTTTCTAACGTGACTTGTTTCAAACGTAGTGAGAAAGGTCATTTGAAGACACATTGTCCACACCTCCAAGAAAATGAAAAGAAGGGGAAAAAAAGGACTTTAAGAAGAAAGCTCTAAAAATGGCATGGAGTGAATTAGATGACTCCAAAAAGGAAGAATTTGCAAACATGTGCTTTGTAGCTCACAAAGAGGTAAGTGCTTTCACACCCGAATGATGGATGTGAAATTGAATATACATATGAGGAACTCCTAGAATTCATAGAAAACTTAGTTAAGAAAAAGAAGAGATTACATAATAAAAATGAGGACTCCATGAAAATGATTGATGAATAAAGATTGGAAAATGAATGACTTAGAAAATATCTAGATTTAATCCGCAAAGATAACGATGAATTGGTAAATGAGAATATCTCCTTAAAGAAAGAAGTAGAATCCATTACAGAATTGCTTGCAAAATTTATTAAGGGAAAAGAAAAATTAGAAACCATGCTAAGTGTGCAAAAAATGGATAATGATAAGCATGATCTAAGATATAATAATAGAGCATCAATTAGTAAGACTGTTTTTATAAAGGGAAAGATTTGGAAGATGAAAGTCCTAGGATCATTCAAAATGCATCTTCAAGTAAACATCAATCTAGGCATCATGCATTCATGTATACTCAAAAGGTTATAAGTCATTCACATAATCAAAAAACCTTTAATAAACCAAGACAAAATTTTCAACAAAGGTTCCATCATAGTTATATCCCTAGGAATACATGTAATTCATTCACTCCACTATTTTTCTCATATTGTGAAAGGTATGGACATGTAAAATATTTTTGTTATAATCAATTAAGAAATGTGGACGCTTTATCAAATGGTCTTGAAAGGTAAAAAATTAACACTTATAGACCCAAAATGATATGGGTACCAAAAGTTCGTTAAATTTTTATATTTTGTAGATACCTTTAAGAGTGAAAGGAACAAATCTCCATTATTAAACCAAGTAAAAAATCAAAACAAGAAAAAAATGATAAAATAGGAAAGGTACTCCACTATTAGTAATTATTGGTAAAAGTGTGAAATTTTGTACTATTTATTTTTAATAATTTGATTATTTGGTCTTGAAAATAAAAATATGGTTGAATGCAAATTATTTGAGTATTTCCTTCAAAAAAAAAATTTGGGTTCTATGTTTAATTTGTTATGGCTTAATGCCCTGCACATATTTTTTTAAGTTTGCTCGGTTGATCGATTATGGAGTTCGGTTGATTTATTATTGATAGACTGATGGATGATTTCGATTGGCCTACGTTTAATCCCCTCTTTTTTTGATCCTCCTCTCTCTCTTTCTACCATCACCATCATCCCTAAAAACTTCTCCTTTCACCCTATTAAGTTTATTTTTAAGATCTCAAAATATCTCCGTAGTTTTCTAAAGTTTTTTTCCCTCCTTCCTCAACCTTCCTTTACCTTAGAAAGCCCTATCTTCTCCCCTTCATTGTTGACATTGCCACCGTTTCCTCCTCTCTCTCATTTAAGGCTTTTAGGCATTTTTGAAGCTACATTCTTCCTTCTGGTATCACTCTAAGCTAAAGCCCCATGATTTTCCATTTCAATTTTTGATTGAGTTAGTTCAATTCTAGAATTCTTGCATTTTAAGGTTTTAGATTTGGGGATTCGATTTTTCTTACCTTAGATTGAGAAATAACCCTGAATTGTTTGTATTTTCATACAATTAGAAGCATAGTTTAAGTCCTAGATCATTCAAATGTGTTTGTTTATGCCCAATTTTGACTTTCCCCAAATTCAGTTTTGATATTTTGTGTTTACTTGAATTTATGGCCAAATTAAATAATTTTTGGTGAAATTGGCTTTTTAAAAATTCAATTAGGTGTTTAACTAAGGTGTTTGTCTAATCAGCTCCAC
>JAOXYD010116610.1:0-11315 GCA_028565735.1 Pinacopodium congolense | reverse complement strand
ATTAATTTTTTTGCTTAATGTTTAAATTCAGTTAAGTTATCATGTTGAATCTATTTATTGATGGTTAATTATGTTAAGTTATGATTAATGCATGATTAGTGAATTAATCTTTGTTTATCGTATGCTTAATGCTTATCCTAAATTGATCACTTAGGATATTGCTATAATATAATCTATGATCTGGCTGTCTCTACCTAAGTTATTAGAGGGATCAATAAACAACGTGGTTTAAATAAGTGAAATAACTAAAGACTTGGTTAATCATAAGGGTGCTAGTCTTAGATTATGATGATTTAGGATTAGACTTCTTGAACTTTATGCCTATTACCTATGTCTGAAGCATAACCAAACATTAGGATAGGACCAATAAAGGTAAGTCAGTGTCTTAACCATAGTGCTGCCTTGATTTAGTGAAGACCTTAGATTAAGTACCACTGATCTTTAAATCAATTAAATCATCAACCACCAAAGCTTAACTGAATAATTTACAAAAAGCAATTTGTGAATCTTTTACAACTAATTAGAAGTTTTTCTAGGCTTTTTAGATTAGCTTTTAGATATTTATTTTCTTAAAACATAAAGCTGAGTGTTCTCTAGATAATTTTAATCCTATTGACCTCCTACAAGTAAAAGAAGTCTTGGTTATTGATTACTACCTCCCTTAGGCCATATCTGTTTTAGTTAAGTTATGCCCACTTTTGTATAAGTGGATATGTTGGCTTACAATCAACAAAAATTCTATTAGAGTGTCTGACCATTTGACTACACCTTCTTTTAACACCTCAACTAGTTGAGCTATTATAATAGTACCATCTATATCCATCGGTGGTAGGAATTTTAGTTTAGTTTGACTTCCATCTTCTCTTACTACTTAAGAACAAGTGAGATTTTGTTTAAACAACGAAAGGCCCTTTCATTCTAATAATTTTTTGTGATACCACTCAACCACCAAGTTCTATTTTTTGGTGGGAGCTTAATCTACAATAATATGATCTCATTCTTTTATAGTAGAACCTTTTACTACAATAGTGGAGGAGCTTGCTCAAAAAAAATAAGGCAAGGCCTCCAGTTTAGGAAGCTTAGGAAAAGGTTGCTGTAATGAGTCATTAGAAGATCTAGAAGCTTAGCCATAATAGAACATAATCCATTGGTATTTGAAATCATTTCTTCTATAAAGCTTCCATGGATCAATTTTTAGGAAGGCTAGTTGGAAGAATGGAGAGAGGAAGAGGGGGACATTTGTAGTGAAAGAAAGAGAATTTGCCCAGAAATATCCAAAAAATATGTTAGAAGGAAAAAAAAAGGCAAGATTAGTTTAAAAAGTGGTCACTAGTTTTAAAAAGCCAAGAAAAGGGAGTAGCATTTAAGAGCTGGTAAAATAAGGACGAAGCTACGAAAAAATATTTTAGAGAAGCAGGAGTTCATGAGAGGAAGCAAGTCGGATGAGGAAGAGTGCAAGAAAACCAAAATAAGGAACATTCATATAGGAGGCGGGTAGCATGGTTACCTAGAGAGATTGAAGAGATTCTCCCTTATGGTTTTAGTTAATTTGAAGTTGAAAGATATATTCTCAATTTTTCCAAGATGAGACGCTATGATCAATGGTGAAATAATTTTTGTACTTTTTATTTCTATTATATTGAGTCTGTAGAAAAAAATTCATTTACACAGGTTATCATGATTTTTATTTCTTTTTAGATTCCCTATATTGATTTCTTATATTGTAATGAGAAAATAAAACTACAACTATAAAATGCTAAGCCTAATATTGATCGATATTTTTATCAATGCATTAATACAAAAATTGAAATTATTGTTTCAATTATGTTATTATTATGTAACTCATTAAAGAAAATTCAAATTGTAGGTCTCTTGTAGGCATTTAACCATGATAAATGAATTGAGGGTTTGTTACTATAAAAAAAATATTATTAGACAATCTTTGTATATTAGTATAAGATTCTTGTCAGCAAGAGTCATTGTTCCTTGTAAGAGGTGATATTATAATATTTAATAATAATGTTCCAAAACATGACTTAAGTGTAATATTTATGTTTTTGTCTTTATTTTAAAGGTTCCATATGACTATATATTTTGGGCATTCGATGTATATAGCTCTAGCAACAACACAATTTCTAATGTTATGCAAGGATTTAACATATTGTTAGTTTCATAATAGCTCTTGTCATGATTATTGAAGAAATAAGAAAAAAGGATAACATATTGCAATTTTAGCTACAGTTTGTTTAATCAATATCTAGTTTTCTTCTAATGTAGATAGATTTTAGAGAGTAGTTAATACTTGAAGATTTTGTTCAGGGTTAGCTTTCATATTAATAAAGCATTTCTTCACATGATATTTTCTTTTTGATGTTTATGTGGAAACTAACGATAATTTTTCTTAACGCGATCTTATTTTAAGTGAGGTTTTAGGTACTCTTTTCTTGAACTAATGAAAAATTTGGATGCCTTAAACAAATTACTTGTAAACTAGACAGTATTCTATTACTACTCAATAGGCAATATATAACAAAGATAACTATTACACAATATCCCAGCAACCCCCAACAAGTGGTGACCAGACTTTCTTTCCCATCAATTATCGTTGTTTGCCATGTTGAAATATACTTCTTATCTCTTATCTAAATTCATGTTTGTGGTACTATTAATGGCTTATAGTTGATTTATGCCTTTTTTTTAAGAATTATTCCTTTATATTCACTAAAATAGTTAGAATTAGTAAACTAAAAGCTGAACAAGTTAAGTTTTACCAAGAAAATGTCATGTTCATAAAGTTGTGGAGTCTCAAAGAGTGCCTATCTGAATCACTTTAATGTAATTATTAACGAGAAGAAGTGCCCTTGTTAAGAGTTAGTGGCTTAACAAAAAGCATAAACATTGACTAATAGTTGAAAGATTCGCTGCTCTTATAACATTTGTCTAAATCATAGAAGAGAAGGAGAAAGATAGCATTGAAATTTTCCCCAAAAAGAAATTTAGCCCTAATAATGGGTTTAAGAATAGTCTAATATTTGAGAATTAGAGCCATTAACTTTGGAAGAGTCAATTATCAAAGAATTAAGGGAACTCATTTAACAAAGTTTGGCTAAACTAAAGGCATCCTCACCAAGATTAAATATTAATAAAGGTTTTAGTTATAAGAAATCCTTTATATTCTTCATGATCTAATTTAGTTTCCTTATATTAAATATTCTTTGAAGAATTAGAAGATTCACGATAGTTCATCAAGAGGAAGAGGGTAAACTACAAGAAATAAGAATAGGGATAGAATAAGGGTAAGGGAGAGGCCATGAAAAATTCTAAAGAACAATATAGGGTCCAAAAAATAACAAGAAACTTCTAATAGCTTCCAATTACCTTCATTCCTTTTTTCTTAATTTTACTTATATGAAATCCAGTGCTTACGTAAAACCTATAGAGCAAACCTATAGCTCTTAAATTTTAGTTTGGTAATATATATATATATATAAAGCAATAAATAGGGAGTAGCTTTAAAATCATGTGAAGGTAAAACAGTAGGCATGCTTAGAAAGATAATAAAGTTAAAAAACTAGCTATGAGCCACTTATAAATAGTCATTGACAAGTTTTAGATACAGTGGTTGTTGAAAATCTAGCATAATTTTATTAATTTTTGATAAACTATAGCTATAGTCATAGATATCGCTAATATCCTTTTTCTTTACAATGTGAAAGTAATGTTATAATGCTTTTTCGTGCTTATTGACTTCCTTATAGGGACTTTTCTTGTATAGACCGTTTGTTTACATAGCATTCCACTTCTTTTCTATTGAAAAAACTTTTGTCAAAAGTGTGGTTGCTTAATTGCCTTCAAAAGTGATAAATTTTAGTCACTTGAGTCAACTATATTATTTCCTTACATTAGAACATTGGTTCCCTTCCAAATCTTGATAAGTAATGTTATAAGCATAAGAATTTGGGGGCTATCGTACCTAATAGCTGTAGAATAAGGATCAACTGAGAAACTTGATTTGTATTTACATTGTTCCATAAGGTTGAAATATTTAAACTTAACTTCTACCCATTTATGAAACATCATAAACAAAATATAATGTTAGCACTTAAGATATAATTGTACATAACCATCATAAAAATTAATTTAAGCATAAACTGTTTAAAAACTTTTCCCACTAACTTCCTCCAAATGTTACTCCATATCCTCTAGTTTCTTATAAATAAATAAATAATCATGAATTTAAATAATTTAATATAAATTATGAAAGAAATTGATGGATATTCACTAACCACGCTCTTCTCTCTTCGTGAGATAGATGATGTGGTATTTGAACTGGTAGATCTTGATTATCTAGTTCTTCTTACTAGATAACTGTGACTATTAGCTTTAAGTATTTGATTTTTTAGAAGAATTCCTCATTTTCATTGCATTATACATGTACATTTTTTGATGAATAATTTGACATTTAAAAGTCATTTGAAATGAATGAAAATAGAAGCAAGTACATAATCAGCTTAATAATTTCAAATTGCCTTAAAGGTTGATCTTTATTTCTACACATTGACTATCCTCATATTCACTACATTAACCATGTGAACTCCGTTTTTCTCTTTTTGGATTTTTAGAATTAAATATTGCCTCTACATTTCAATATTTTCTGTTGCTTCCAACTCTATCCACAACATCCACAAATTCAAACCCAATCCATATATTCTTTCCACATTTACACATTTGCTCTCAATGTAAACATTCTTCATCATCCATTGCATATAGTTCATTTGCAATTAAATGATTTTCAAATTTACTCATTTCTATAATATCGATGTCTTCATCATCTTGTTCCACCTAAACTTAGAATAACACTTCCTCATTCATACTTATATTTTGTTGTGTATTTGTTTCACAATCACTGCTAATAACTAAATCAAATTCTTTATTATCTATTGTAGCAATCTCATAGCCATGCTCGTAAAAATCTTTAACACTGTGATATTTCAATTCTAATATGTGATGGTTTAGTTCCTAATGAACTTGATCAATCATTAGATGTTTTGGTATTCTTGCATCATATATGCAATATAAGAGTTTAAAAGTTTCATTACGTAAATCTGGTATCAGTAATAGTTACATTAATTGATTTTATTTAGAAAGTTTATGGATATTGTTCTCACTATATTATATTTTTATAATATTATGTTGATTATTCTTTTACTATGGTTGGGAACTTTAGAACACCAAAATTTCTTAACTTTATATGATATAACATGTTTTTTGGTAGACTAATTGTCAATAATTTTTATTGTTTAACATAATTATTACGGTAATTTATACCTTACAAAATTTATCAATTGGTTAAGGTAGGTGTATTTGGAATTAATTTAAAGAAAAAAGATTGAAGTTTGAGAGTAAATTTGAAAAAAAATGGAAGAACCAACAATGTGGTTTCTCTATGATCATTAATTATTTGATTGAAACTTGTTTGTAATTTTTTCTTTAAGTTCAATTGATCATAAGGCTTACATTTAGCATTTATTTCATAAGTTTAAAGTTATTTGAATTCACTAAAAAGGTCAACTTTTTAGTTTAAGGCAACTAAATCAATTTTGTGATTAAAAGCCTTAAAATTTGTTTTAAAGCTTGTGTGTGATAGTTTCAAAGAAAATAAACAAGTTTAGAATGATTTGGATTGGTTTTGAATTGATTTACAAAATAGGTCATAAACTAAGACAATTTGTTTTTTTTATCTTAATTTCATGTTTTGATATTCAAATTCATTTAGGAAATGATTTGTAACTTGTTTGGATTGAATTGTGTTGATGGGTTAATTCTATTAATTTTCATAGCATATTTCATTATGTTTTTGCCTATTTGATGGTTGAATTACACTAATATAGCGCTATTATTGTTAATTTCAGGTGTATATTGGATTTGGAGTTGTTGTGGAGATTTGGACTTAATTAGAGTTTGTTTTCGAGCATAAAGAGGACTTATACATTCAGTGTTAAAAGCTCCTTATACGATGGTCAAACAAGGAGAGACTGGTCGACTGAATGGTAAGGATCGATCGACCAAATGGTAGGGATCGGTCCGTCGATCGAATGGTGAAGGTCAGTTGACCGAGTATACCATTTAAGCTCTTTTACACAACATTTTATTTAATTCATGCTCAAAACCCGTAAGAAACGACGCCACTTCATCCTCAGAAGCCCTAAATTAGCCTCCTAATGCATGTAAAAGACCATAGAGGAATCGCAAGAGAGGAGCATCGGCCAGAAGATAGTTGGGTGATTTTCTTCCTTTTTAGCTAGTTTTGTATATATTTTTTTGTTTTCTTTTGGTTTCATCCAGCATTTTCTAGTGAATTGGAGTTTCTAAGAGTTTACAAATGGATCTAAAGATAGGAGTTCAATTCATTTTGATCATTTATTGGTTGTATTCCTCCCTTTTTATCTATTTTGTATTGACTCTTGATTTTATCAATAGATATGTGTTTATCTAGTTTATTCTTATTCCTATTGATAATTATACGTGCTTAAAAGTCTAGTTAAGGTTAGGATTTGAATTGATTTGTGTTTATTAGAGGAATTTTACATAGTTAAAATGCTTAATACATAATGTTACTTTGATTGGTCATCTTAGTAGGATTTTTAAATGATCAGAGGACCCTGACCATGACTACTAATTATTAGAATATTAATTAGGTAACACAATTAAATTTAGGTGTTGAACCAGCCTTAGAGTCTTTTTTGAGGGTTCCTAAGATTAACGAACTTAATTTTAGGCATCTTGAGATTAAAGCCTTCTATTTCAGTATTTTTTTGGACCAAAATAGATCGATTGAGTTTATAAGAGAAAAGATGTTTCCATGACCATTGGTTATGCCTTGATTTAGTGACACAGGTCACAAGTCTATTCAATGTTGTATTGCTGTTTGGTTAACCCATTACATCCGAAGCCCTAGCTAAATTATCAATTTTTTTACTCCTTGCCTTTAGCTTATGTTTAGATTCGACCTTGTTTGTTTTCGCTTTGTTTGTTTCTTATTTTTTTCTCTTAATCAATCAGCTTGAAGTTGTCTAAATAATCTAACATTAATTGATCTAGTATTATGATCAGATTCCTAGGGAGAACGGTACTCTAGGTTTACTCCATTTTATAATACTTGCTGACAAGGTGCACTTTCCTTTGGTTGGTATAGGATTAAATTGATTAAAATTATAAGTTATTTAGATCATAACAAATTGGAATCGAGAAAATGAATTGGAGTACTTTAAATCGGATTGACTAGCTTAAGCATGCCATTAAAGCATCAACTGGTCCACTAGTGAGGCATAATAGTCGACCAGTTAGCCAATAACTAGTTTTCCAAAGAGCTGCAACTTTTAGTTTCCAATTATTTGTAACCCCTGTAAAGTGTATTTTTCACTTCTAACGACTCTATTCAATTCTTAACACTATAAATAAAAGTTCTAGAGCTTTTTTAATCATTAAGTTATTTAATTGAACTTTAATACACTCAAATTCAAATTTACACAAGCTACCTAATTTTTGTGTTCATTATTATTAATCTTTTATTTTCTTGTTTCAAATTCTATTTTTGTGCTTTAGAATTGTTACATTCTATTTGTTTAAGCTTTCAAATAACATGTTTTGCAAAAGCAAAGGGCCTTGGGTTTATGGATTTTTAAGTGAAACACCTTTATATATAGATTTTGTTACTACTAAGGGGGGGTTTCTTGATTCATTTGATTGTTTGATCTTGTAAAGGGTCCTCTTTGCCTTAAAAAGAGTTGTTAAATGTTGCTCCTCACCTTCCATAATGAATATTTTGATTTTTCACTCACAAAAGAAGGTTGTATTTATTCTTTTCAGATGGTGAAAGACTCAAACATCTTACAAACAAATGCTTCATTAATATGAAAATTGACCCTAAATAGAAATCCTTAAGCATTTTAATCTCTAAATCCTCTCTACATTTAAAAGAAAGAAAAAGATTGAAACATATTGGATACTAATCAAACTAGTTGTAGATAAAATTGCAATCTCATATCCTTTTACCCTATATCTTTAATAATAACGACAAGAGTTATTTTAACACTAAGAATTTGTTAATCCTTGTGCAATATAAAAAATTGTATTATTACTTGAGCTAGATACATCAGAGCTCTAAGATATATAGTCACATGGAACCTATAAAAATAAAGACAAAAACAAAAATATTACATTTATGCCAAATTTTTGGAGCATTGTTATGAAATATTATACATACTCACCTCTTGTAGCAATGATGGATCTTATGGATAAGACTATTATCATAATGCATAAGGATTGTCAACCAAACTTTTTTTACAGTAAAAAACCTTCAACTCATTTACCATGACCAAATACTTAAAAGATCCATAATTTGAATTTTCATTAGCAACTTGGCATAATTAAAATGATGCTTAGCGTTTAATATATGTAGCTTCATTTTCTCAATATAATATGGGTAATAAATACAAGGAATCTAGAAATAAATAAAAATTAGGGTAAGCCATGTAAATGAAATATAATTAACATATTTATTAAACTAAGTACGGTTGAACCTAAGTTATTATATTGATAAAACCTTACTATTAATGATTTATTATGTTTGGTGTTGAAAAGTTTGTAAAAAATAAAAAATAGTTTAGTGAAGGATTGATTGATTAGTGGTGGTTGACTAGTTATGAACTAATCAATTAGTGTGTGTGAATTTGCCTTTGACTGGTTGACTAGTTGGATACGATGGTCGACTAATGATCGACCAGTGTATGGAATATTAGTTGATTAGTTGACCAGTTAAAGTCATCAATCGACCAGTGATACATCTAGATTAGTCAACAGATAGTGGTGAGAATCGTTTACCTATAGCTAGAAACAAACAGTAAAAAGAAATGAATGGTTACTAATGGGTACCAATGACTATAAACAATTAGTTGGTTGAATTTTACCTATAAATAGGTATGTTATAGCACTGTTTATGCATCAATTGAGTCATAATTTTATCATGTGAGTGTAGAAACACAAATACAAGTGAACTAAGGTGTATTTGGTGTTTTATTAAGTTTTTGGATGGTTTTGGTGTATGTTTTTTAATGGAATATTTACATGAGATTTAAAGCATGACATGTAGTATTTAATCCCCATAAAAGCATAAATGCTTTACACTTATGAGCTCTTTCATTAAGTTTTAAATTTATGATGATCTTGGTGCAAACGGAGTGAAAATGGAGTGAAAAGATGCAAAATACAAAGATTAATAGTGGTTTACTATTGGTATTAATGGTTCCATTGATTGTCTTGTTAAGCACCATTGAAGCTCAACTCTGGGACTATAACGACACATTTAAATGACATTGTTGTACAGTAGGCCAGATCATCATTGTACACATTATTACATATAGCAAAATCATAAAGAGACATCTCTAAACCCTAGCAACCAAGCTAAACACCTATATAAAGAGAGAAAATGCAAAGTAAAAGGGAGAGACACTTAGCAGATTGAAGAGAGTCATTTTTCATTCTTAGTTAGAGTTTAGTTTAGATTTATTTTCTTTTGTTCTTTTTCTACAATGGGTCAATGGATTAGATTCTTTAAGAGCATTCAAAGTGAATTAAAGATTGGGATTCCATTAAAATAGATCAAGTTTAGTTGTACTCCTTCATCTTTCTTTCTTATTTTGTATTCACTCTTCTTTTTCTCAATAGATTTGTGTTTTATGTTTATATCTTTGTTTCCATTATTTAATATATGTATTTAAATTTGCTTATCTAGGGTTAGGAGATTAAATGGGTTTCGTATGATTTGAAGAATCTTTTCTAATCAAAATGCTTAACTTAATTTTTATTGGATTGGTCATCTTAGTTAGAATATTAAATGGTTAGAATACCTATGATAATGGACTTTTAATTACTAGAAATATAATTAGACAATATGATTGAATTTAGATGTAGATCAAGCTCCAAATTTTATGAGGGGTTTTGGATCTAACAAACTTAGATTTAAGCTTCTTGAGATTAATGCCTTTTATTTCATTTTATTTATAAATAAATAACATAAATTAAGTTTAAAAGATAAAAGTTATTTCTACAATCAATGATTTTATCTTATTTTAGTGATGAATGCCTTAATTTTATCCAACAATTCCTTTGTTTCATTAACCCATTGAAATATGAAACCTTAGTTAGTTTATCATTCATTAAATTCTTAATTCACAAGCCCACATTAAGGTTGAATGGTGTTTATTTATTTTAGTTAGTTCCTTTTTTATTTTTTATTAATTAAATAATTTAGAGTTGTGTTGATAATTAAAAACTAATTACTCTTAGGGAGATGATGCTCATTAATTCACTATTTTGTACTTCTTATTGATAAGATGCACCTAACTTTGGTTGGTCTAGGATTAGATTAGATAAGAAATCAGAGTTTCGTTAGACCACAATAAGTTTTTGACATCATTCCTGAGGTATCAAACATGTTAATACTAGGAATATTAGTTTTATTATTCTAGACTTTATTTTGATATTTTTTATTTTTTCTTATTCGAGTTTGGGGTTATAAAGGTGGGCTTTTTATAATCAAAGGTAGTAAGTGACATAGATATGCAATATTTCCCAAAAAACTAGTAGTAAGATAGCCACAGAGCTTTGGTCGATGGTGGAAAAGCTAATTGGATGGCTTATAAGGACCATGGGAGTGAAAAACATATATATAGTTGGATATATCATCCATATCATTCTTAGAAAAACTAGGCTAACTTTAATCCAACTTCATAGAATTATTATCAATAATAGGAAGGATAATCGATGTTAAGAGAGTTATTGGAGAAATTCATATCCACATTGGAAAATTTATTTGAATGTGTAGAAGTGTTTATCCACAACTTGGCATTGTAAGTTAAGTGACTAGTTTAATAAAAAGATGAGTTGAGATTAAAAGAGTTGACCAATAAATTCATATTTACAAATGAGACTAGGCACGGAACTATGAAGGCTCGGCTAAGCAATCTAAAAGCTTGCTTCTATAAATTGATGAGACAGTTGGGGTATATGGTTTGATTAAATGCAAAACATAAGTAAGAAAGTATTCCTAACATTATAGAAGTGAAGCCAAGTAAGAAAAATGAGGAAAATTCAATTACAAGTGGTGACAAGTTGTCTAGTGAGCTGAATAAGGAAGAGGAAGAAGTTGTTTATGTTGCAAACTTTATAATAGATATATAAGTACCTTTATAATTTGATTTTATTTATTTCACAATTCTAGATTGCTAATAGAAATTGTGGTATCAAGACCTTTT
>JAOXYD010116599.1:0-11315 GCA_028565735.1 Pinacopodium congolense | reverse complement strand
TGGTCTAATGGAGAAAATTCTTTATGAATTTGGTCAAAGCTGGCCTCTTCAGTAGGAAGATGAATACTGCATGACACTAGAGACGAAGAAAACAAAAACAATGGTAAGGGAGATTATGGAAAGAAAGATGGAGTTCTTAATCCACTATCCCCTTATTATCTTCATCTTTCCAGATCATCCTGAGATGAATATATCTCCTATAGTCTTAAAAAAGACAACTACGAAGAATGGGTTCGAAGCATGCATAATTCAGTTCGAGTGAAAGGGAGGATGAGTTTTCTTGATGGTACAATCAACAAACTCGTAGATGATGCAAAAGAAATTAAAGATTGGTGAAGTATAAATTTGATGTTGGTGGTATGAATTTTCAATCTAATAAATCGAGCCTCCTTTCAACCATTACATATTTTGATCGTGTGAAAGAATTGTGAGGTAAATTGAAACAATGATTTTCCATTGGTAATGGTCCACGTGTCCATCAACTTCGTTCAAATCTTGCCAAATTTAAATAAGATGGCTAGAGTGTGGTAGCATATTTTGAACAACTCAAAATCATTTAGGATGAACTCTCCAATTACATAAAACCTCCATTGTGTCGGTCTAGAAAGTGTACGTGTAATCTCATTGTTGAATGGGACAAATAAAGAGAGGAAGATAGAGATCATTATTTTTGGTGGAACTTAATGATCAAGTATATGGGAAAATTCACTCAAACATAATTGCTCATGATCCGTTCCCTCCATTTAATCGTGCATATGCTTTAATTGTGTAAAAAGAGTGACATTAGAATATGACCCGTATATGTAATGTAAGAAGCGAGGCTATAAAATTTGTGATTTAAGCACGAAAATATCAAAAAGTTACTACTATTTTTTCCTTGTCTAATGACAAGTCGTCTTATAAAAATTGTGGGAAGCTTGGGCATGAGACATACTCATGTTTCAAGATTATAAGCTATCGAGATTGGTGGCCAAATAGTTGTGAGAAGGGAAGTCTAACAGGATGTGGGCAAGGAGAGAGCACAACTGGACGTGGAAAATCAATTGTCATAGTGACAAATGTAGCACAACTAATAGAAAGTGTAAGTTCAAATCATATTGGTTCGAGGCTTGGATTCACATCACAAGATAAGGCGACATTTACTGCTACTCTTTTTTATGAACAATGGGCAACAGTCATGAACATGATTAATTTTTGGAATAAAGAAAGTTTAAAAGAAAAGCTCTTTGGTAAGTGGATTCTTAATACTAGGGCCTCATGTCATATGACAGGGAACAAAGAATTAATGATTGACTTGTGCAAAATTGCCTTATCGCCTATAGATCTCTTAAATGGGATATATACATAAGCTCAATTTGAAGGGATAGTTGTGATCGGTAAAAAGTTGAAATTGAGTCATGTTGTTTGTACCAGATTTGAATTGCAATTTGATTTCTTTAACTTGTTTAAATAATGATTTATAATGCTTAGTCACCTTGACTAATAAACTATATGTGATACAAAACTGTACTACAAGGACATTGATTGATGTTGGTGAGCAAGAAAGACGAGGATTGTCTCTTTTAGAGTGTGAAACTAGAGAAGGTCTGTTGTATTTCTTAGTTAATGATTTTTCAAGATGAGGTTGGGTTTATTTGATGGCTTAAAAATCTAAAGTAGCCCAAATATTTAAAAACTTCTATGCTTTGGCTAAAACTCAATTTAATAAACAAGTTAAAGCAATGCACACTGATGATGGTACATAATTTAGAGATTTAGAATCATATTTTATTGAACATAGAGTTGAATTTCAATTGTGATGTGTAGATATGCTTCAATAAAATAGGTGTGTGAAACAAAAACATAGACGCATTTTAAATGTCGGGCTGGCCTTATGTTTCCAAGCTAACTTATCTATTCATTTTTTAAGTGAATGTATTTTAACGGCCACTTATCTTATCAATCATACATCCACCTCTCTACTTAATGGAAAAACTCCATATAACTTGCTACATGGTAACCTCCGCCATCAACTTATTTTCAGACCTTTGGATGCTTACGTTATAAATGTCATGTTTCTCGTGATAAAAATAAATTTAACTCTCAAACTAAGAAATGTATTTTTATGGGTTATCCTTGTCCAAAGAAGGACTAACGTGTCTTTGATTTAGAAAATCATGAATTTTTTATCTCCTGTGATGTTGTGTTTTTTTAGGACAAATTTCCATATTATGATGCACCTTTGGATGGTTCTCATATGCTTAAAATGTTATCAGACCTGAAAACTTATGATAATATTATGCCCACTTGTAGGTCTATATTTGTTTGAATAATGGAGCTATTAGATATGACGATGTGGTTTCTGCTCTCACTACTGTTGTTATGGAGAAATTAGTGCCTATACACAGTCAAAGTGAGAGCAATAGTATAAATGAAATTCTAGATGATAGGGGGAGTACCTCTCGAGGTGACATACTTTTAGACTTTATGACCTCTTATATGTATCCCAAAGCAAATGGGATTTCTATTCGATGTAGCGACCAACAAAGGGTGCCAAACACTCAATTGACGATTGTGTTTGCCACTTGACTCATGTCATAAACCTCGCTTCATCCCACTTCATTCTTATGCTATAGATAGTTATATGACTTATAATCATTTTTTTTGTAAATCATAAACACTTCCTGAAAACTATTACTACTCTCTCTGACCCTACTAGCTTTTTGAAAGTTGTTAAAGATCCATGTTGACATGATGTCATGGGTAAGGAGATTGAAGTGTTTAAGAACAATGATATTTCGATGATCAAAGATCTTCCTCCTAGTAAGAAAGCTTTTTATTGCAAATGAGTTTACAAAATTAAATACAACTCAAATGGTATAATTGAGCAATTCAAAGCTCATTTGGTGATCATTAGGAATAATAAGATTAAGGGTGTTGACTATAATAAAACCTTTACACTTTTAGCTAACATGGTCTCCGTTCGAACATTGTTAGCTGTTGCTGTTGCTTGGGATTGGGAGTTACATCAAATGGAGTGTATAATGCATTATTTCATAGTGGTCATGATGAGGAGGTATACATGCAACTGCCTCCTAGTTTCTCAACTTCTTGTCCTATCAAGGTTTGTCGTTTATCATTGCACGATTTGTGCCAAGCTCCTCGAAATTGATTTACTAAACTTATTGGTACACTGAAATCGTTTGGTTTTTAGAAATCTTATCCTAACTACTCTCTTTCTCATCTGAGTATTGTTAGGAGTGAATTATATTAGTTTTTATACCACATTTTAATAAGTTTTCACTCTTAAATATCTATAAAATTGTCTTATTAATGGGTTCTTTTGATTATACTACAAGTTTAAAGCTATTTGGACTTAATTAGATAAAAAAGAATAAACAAGGAGCTTAAAGATGCAATTGAAGCAATATCTTGAGAATTTAGAGGTATCTCTGGAATTATAAGAGATGTTGAATCAATTTAAGGACTTAGAGCACCATGTTATGAAGTTCCGTATCAAAATTTAAGGTCATATGACAAGTTATAAAGGATGGATTAAGAGAAGAGTAAGTGACCTTGGTGATGCATTAGGTGCACTTTTAAAGTTCAAATTATTTTAAAATTTATGGTGTAAGAACATCACAAGAAGAATTTAAATACCAAACTTCATGACCATTGAAATTATATAGAAGGAGTTAGAGTAAAAACATGAAGAGGGACAGAAGTTATCAATTTCTGAGACTTAAACGGAGAAAGTAAAATGATGTTATTTTTATGGTATTTTTGAAGGGTAAAGTTGACAAATCATAACTAAACATCCTAAAGCCCTAGTAACCACTCAAAACCTATATAAATGTCTTTAAAAACACAAAAGGTAGATTTTTAGAGACTAGAACAAATTGAAGATGAGAGTTTTTAGATTGTTTTTTTTTCTTAATTAGGTTTTAGTTTAAGTTTTGTTCTCTTTTGTTCTTCCTTCATGTTGAGCAAGTGTATTAGAGCCTTAAAGAGCATTTAAGGTGAATTGAAGAGTGAGTTTCAACGATTTGGACCAATTTCGGTTATATTCCTTCATATTTTTATCTTAATTGTAGTGACTCTTATTTTTTATCAATGAGTTTCTAATTTTATGTTATATTCTTGTTTTCATCGTAGAATGTTTGTACTTAATTTACTTAGTTAGGGTTAGGATTTGATAGGTTTTCTTTGAATAGAGGATTTTTACCTAATTAAAGTGCCTAATCTAATCTTTTTTTTTATTAGCCATCTTGATTAAATTTTTAGATGATTAAAGGATCCATGATTGCAGGCTTTTAATTGGAAGATTATTTAGGTGACACAATCGAATTTAGATGTTGACCAACTCTATAGTCTTTTGTTAGAATTTTTAGATCTAACGAACTTAAATTTAAGTGTCTTGTGATTCATGTCTTTTATTTTAATTTATTTGTTCGATCAAATAGATGAATTGAGTTTAAAATAGAAAATGTATTTCCATTACCAATGGTTATATCTTGTTTCAGTGATGAATACTTTAAATATGTACAACGATTTATTCTTATTTGTTAATCTATTGAAATCTGAGGCCCTAATTAAATTATCATTTGTTAAACTCTTAATTCATTAGCCTATATTTAGATTCGTCGTTATTTATTTTTATTTTCATTTATTCCTTTTTATTTCTTTTACTCAATCAATTTGAATTTGTCTACATAATTAAATATTAATTGACTTAGTATTACGTTTAGATTCTTAGGGAAACGATACTCAGTTTCTTACTGTTTTATACTACTTATTGATAAGGTACATTTGCTTTTAATTGATTTAAGATTTGATTAATTCAAAATTAGAGTTTAATTAGACTATTGCATCATGGTGCTTCTCTTTATATGTTGGTTTACGTAAATGATTTAATTATTACGAGTAATAATTTTACATCCATTGCTATCTTTAAAACATATTTAAGTTGATGTTTTCATATGAAGAATTTGAGTGTTCTTAAATATTTTCTTAGCATTGAGATTTCTCGAGGACATGATGGCTTATTTTTGTCTGAACAAAAATATACGTTGGGACATTTTATCTGAAATTGGGCTTTTTGGTTTTAAATCTGTTAAATTTCCTATTAAGTAAAATCATCATCTTGCTCTTGATAATGAAACTTTATTCTCTAATTCGGCAAGGTATCGTTGTCTTATTGGTTGCTCAATTTATTTGACTATTACCCATCCTAAATTGTGTTATGCAGTTCTCATTCTTGCTTAATTTATGCAAAGTCCTTAGGAGGCTCACTGGGAGACTTCACTTCGTGTTCTTTAATATCTTAGAAGCCATTCTGATTAAGGTATATTTTTTCGTAGGGATAATGTGCTTCAACTTATCGTTTATTACAATTTTGACAAAGAAAAGTTATCCTCTTATTTGTCGTTCTCTTATGGGTTATTTTATATTTATGGGTGGTTCTTTTATTTCTTGGAAGACAAAGAAATAATCAATTGTTCCTCGCTCATCAACTGAGATTGAATGTCGTTATATGATTATCATAAGTTGTTGACATGGTTAAAAGCCTTAATGAAATCGCTTGACATTCACATCATCTTCCAATGTATGTTTATTTTGACATACAAGTTACTCTTCACATTGCTGCCAATTCTGTATTTTAGGACCGTACCAAACATATAGAGATTAATTATCATTATATATGAGATCAGATACATGCTAGTTATATTGTAACTGCTCATATGCGACCTTCTAAACAACTCGCAAACAATGCTTGAAATATCAGTACTATACCAGTACCAGTTTTTCACCTTGAAATGATATTATACTAATACTGGTTAATATCAGTATTAGCACTGGATTTTTAAAAATAATTATAAAATAGTTATTGAATTTGGTAAAATCTGTAAAAATGATATATATATATATATTATGATATATAAAATTTAACTTTACTTCAATCTTATCTTAAGAAAATAATAATACAATAATGCAATTATAAAATTAAAATTTTCTATAGGTTTTAACTTTTATTAATTAGATAATTTTATTATTAATTATTTAAAATATTACTAATTATTTAATAAGAATTCAATACTAAATATATTAAATATTATTTTATTATTTTTTGTTTACATATTAAATTATTTTTAATATGAAAAGAAAAATTTTCGAAGAAAAAGTTTCATAATAATAATTTTTATTATATTTTTTATAAAAATAAAAATGCAATATTTTTATTATAAAATTTGAATAATATATATTAGATGTTTTATAAATCATAATAACAATATTTTAATAATAATTTATAATTTCACTTCATCTCTTTATTTCTTATCAATATAAAATTTGATAAATCTTAACTCTAACTCTAGCTCTAAACTTACCAACTCTATACTTACAAGTGTAGTGAATGTTATAAATAAAGGAGTTATATAACTCTTCAAAGTACATTTATTTCACTTGGGTCAATGGATGATAAAAAAAAACTCATGACCTAAAATATTTACTTCTATTATTTTTTTAGAAGTTCAACTTTACAGTTTTTAATTTTAAAAAATTAAGGAACACAGATCGACCAAGTCTCAATGCATTTTTAAAACATGGATCAATCAACCAATGTAGCATTATTAATTGACCGATGTTCTAAAATTTTATAATTTGCAGGTCACTCCTCAAAATTTTTTTAATTTATAAAATCGACTTAATTGTGGGTTAATATTACTAAACAAGCTGGTATTTTGATTTGGTTTTTACCCAAATTATACTGATTTTAAATCGATACAATTTGAATCGACGATTCGATATTCAAAACGTTGAAAAATTTACTAAAACGCTTAGTCGACCACACTTCCAGCATATCCTTTATAAATTGGGCATTGGTAACCTTCATGGTTGATTTTGAGGGAAAGTATCAGACGAGACTATTGTAAATATTCTTATTTTAGTAATTTCTATAAATGGACAGTCTTAATTTAAGTAGGAGATCATGTAATTATGGTTGAGTTTTAGTAGTAACATAGATATACATTATACACGGTTGATTTGCAAAAGACAAGACACATTCTTTTCTTCCTCGTGTAAATTTCTTCAAATATCGATCAAATCACTTAAATTTAAATCGATAATTTATTTGAAGTAACTAAGCACGTAAAAAAGTAGTTTTAAAAAGTTTTCGTAAACTAAAAATAGAATCCTATAATGAATAAGCTCTTATTGCAGAAAAGCCAAATGGACAGTCAGATATTTTTCTTCTTAGGTCTACTATGGTTTGAAGTATCCAATGTAATTAATGCCCAAGAAACAAAGATTTTTCCTCTTGTTCCCTCAATCGGTATTCAAAACCCTACGTATCCCAAGATATTTTCAAGTTTGGTCAACAGAAATTTAGTGAATGAGTTTGATCGAGACGCAACATAACACAAGTTTTTAGTTATTTGTTTCTATAAGCTAAAGTTTTAAATACCGTAACACACACTAAATCCAGCGCCGTGACGTTTTATTCAACACAATATGCACACGACTTTCTTTATTCCACCAGATGAAGTCACCCTAATTAACCTACAAGTTAACGAAAGAGAAGAAAGTATACGATGAAATAACGGGGAAATTTTTGACAAGGATATGGAGTCTTTTTCAGTTTGCAACTTATTTATTTCCAATTGTTCATCATTACTAGGCCCGTCTAAAGCTCGGTCCATCTATACTTTGTTCATAATATCGGTCTGCACTTTTTCTCAACTTACCCTATAATTTCTTTTTCATAATTAGTAGTAATAGTTTTTTTTTTTTTGTCACTCCTCGTTTTCATTTTTTAATTTTATTTTTAAATATGTGTATTAATTTATGTGATACTGTTATTGATTTTTATGTTATTTTTTAAATTTTTTTGCTATATTAAAATATTGTCTTTTTCAATTTCTATACTATTTTTATTAGTTTCTGTGTTTTTAAAAATAAAAAATCAAACAAGAAATAGCAATGGTACCAAACAAGGCCTTAGACTTTAATTTTTAGTTTTAGTTTCTTATTTTTCTAAACACAAAAATAAAAAAAAATAACACATTAATATAGTTTAGAAATCGAAAAAGAAAACATAACAATCAATACAAAAATTTACAACCACAACAAAAAATCACATTCTACAATCCAATTACACATCTCCTAAAACTTGATTTCCTTATGCTATGTTCATAATTAATACATTTGTTTAAAACCCGGTATATACTTTGTTCTTGATTTGACTTATACTTTACTCATAGTTAAATAAGTGTTTTTTTTTTTCTAAGATTTGTTCAGATCAATACTTTTGTTCTGACTTGGCTTATGTTTATTTAAAAATAATTAATAGGGTTGTTTAAAACTTGACCTACCTATGCTATGTTCACAATAAATAGATTGCTTAAAACTCGATTGGAACTATATTATATTCTCAATTCCACTTATCATCCTTTGTTCATAATTAGTAGAGTTTTTAAACTCTACCTGGTTCATAGATTGTTCTCGGTTGACTTATTTTTTATTCATAATTAGTAGAGTTGTTTAAAAACTCGATCCAATCTTTGTTCATAATTAGTAAGGCACTTAGTTCTTATCTCGACCTATGCTTTGTTTATAATTTGTAGGATTGTTCAAGATATACCACAAATGTGATCCAAAATTCAATCCAACAAACATGTTGGATCGGGTTTGCTCAGGTTGGATCGGGTTACATTTATCATTGGGTCAGATCGAGTTAACTAGTAAAGAGTCCATAGTAGCCGGCCTAAGCAGGGGTTCCTGTCAAGTCCCACTTTTACTAGGATTTGTATAATCTTTCGATACAAACTTGGGCTTTTTTAAAATAGGCACTCTTTCATATTTTCGTACGGAGGCCCAATTTAACTGACTCAAGAACGACGTCGTTTGCGTTCACTCGCAGAGAAATCAACGGTCAGAACATATTTGCCACTTTATTCTATTTTCAAATTAGTTTTTTGAAAAATCGAATGGTTTGGTTCTTTTCAACGGTTGGTACCTGCGAACGGTATGGCCGAGGAATATGTATCACAGAAGAAGAAGAAGAAGAAGAAGTGGTAGAAGAAGAAGACGAAAGAGAGAATTGTAATGTTAGAACACTGGATGATGTTGTTGTCCAGTGTACTAGATCAGAAAAGTAGATTTAGGGTTTAGTGGGATTACCTAGTTATGCAGTTTTGACATTACCAAAAATGATTGTCAATGGATCAATGGGCACATTTATTGTCTTAGGGAAAGGTTTTGGGAAAAAGCAAGGTGCTGCTGGGATCGCTGGAAGGTCCTCCCACAATGTTGAAGAGTGAAGTGGCAATGGTAAAGTGTTCCACGATTGTGTTTATTTTTCTTAATTGTGCTTGTAATTCGTAGGTCGAAGGTAACGAATGATATCACTAGGATAGAATGAATCTAGATATATGACTTTGGTTATTCTAGATTCCTTTCTGTGATTTTCCTTCTGGGAAAATGGAGGATTCACCAAAATTAATGTCTTCTTTTGTTTGCTCTTCGTGCTTTTCGTCAGTTCAAGATGAAATCTCAGTGCACTATGGTGAGAATGATTGCCCTGTTTCGCCCAAGTAACTTCCCAAAGGATAATGAGATTCATCTTGAGGTTGAGATGATAGAATTCTCTAAAGTCAAGGCAAGACGTGTAAAATTTTAATGAATCCGACATTATTTCTGTTTCTTGAAACATTTTCCCTCGCAATTGTTTCTCATCATATATGTTCTTCGGGCTGTCAGTGATGATTCTGGAGTTATAAAGCAGGTAATGGGAAAGTATTAAATCGTTATAGGACAATGTAGATAATGTGTAATTACCAGATTATAAAGGAGGAACAGATCCACTCTTTGCTGTCAAATTTTCCTAAGAATAAAGTTTGGGTCCTTCACGTCAGTTTGTGTCACTTTCATTTCACTTTTTTTTTTTTCTGTGAACTAGAATCCTCTGTAATCCAGTTTGAAATTATCTCTTTGATAATTCAGTATGCTGCTTTATATTTTTATTACAAGAAGTGCAGGGTTGGAATCACTAAGGGAACTTTATGACAATATGCTGTTTAGTATTTTACTCTCTGTTCTCTGTTTACGTTTGTACTGGACTTTGTGACAATATCTGAAGTTCTATGAAAAACATGCTTTATTTTCAGGATTTATGCTAAGACAGGAGATGGCAAAGCAATCCTGTCACGCAAACAAGAACCGTGTTTCTTTCCGATAGGGATGTCTTAGCTTGGCCATATATCATGCACTGTCATTATATTTACAATTTCTTCTTTTTGAAATATTTTTCAATGCAATGTCGACTTCTCCATTGACTGACTGTTGTGACTGCCACTTCTAACAGCAAGTGGGCATTTTCTAGCCTTATTTCTAAGTGGGGCAATAGCCTAACATCACTTCATGATTTTAGATGCTATTTTGCTCTGTCAGTCAGTTTTGAAAATGTCTCTCATTGTTGACTACTTAATTAGGTACCAAATGGTGTTACAGTTTTCTTGATCATTGGTTTTTGTCGTTATTTTCAGGCGAATGATACCAAACGATCGACTAGTCTTATGTAAGCAGCGGAACTTAGCAATCTGAAGTAACTTTGAGCACAGTCTCGTCAAAAACATAACAACAGAAATGTAGATATACTGAGGGAAGACAAGACAGGACAAGACAAGAAGTGATCAACTTATTTGGGACATGACTAGGTGGTTTTCTATGGAGATCACTCTATATGATCAACTCATATGTATTTCATGGATTGAATGCCATGAAAAGCCTCCAAGCTACGAAGGTTTCTGTTTTCTGTTCTTCTAGTACTTCCATCTTCCAGAAATGAAGCGAGAACGCAGAAACGCTACCAGCTTCTCTTTGGAGGGACGATTGTTCTTGATAATGTTGCAACTAGCAAGCTCATTGATCCAATTCCACAGAACTGGGAATTTCTCCTGTGTCACCAACTCAATACCTGCCGCTTCTTGACAATCGATCCACCAAGAGGGTATGAGGTTTGCAGCCAGGTCGACAAATCCAATGCGCTCTCCTCCGAAGAACTTCTTGCAGTTCAGTTCATTTTCAAGTGTTTTCAGGTGCTGACGTGCCTCTTCCAAGTCCTTTTCTTGTTCTTCCCCTTTGCTCCAAACAGCTTTCCAAAGCGCAGGAAGACACTGCGAACCGTGACAATGGAACTAGTTCTCACATATATAAAACTTGCAAGAGCTTCAAAAGACTGAGGAAAGGGGTATTGGTATTATACCTTATCATCAATGAACTTAGCCCAGAATCGAGCTTTGGCTCTCTCGTAAGGATCTTGAGGCAAGATGGGGTTG
>JAOXYD010116588.1:0-11316 GCA_028565735.1 Pinacopodium congolense | reverse complement strand
AGAGAAATATCCAAAAGAAGCTCCACTAGTATAAATGTGCAAAAGCAGTACATCAAGGAGCAATCAAGTAGATAATAGTCCTCAGATCTAATTCGAAAAACAAAAGAAATCCAAAATACAAAAGGGAAACCTATACTACGAAACTGAAACAACCAAATAACAAAAACAACTGAAACAACAAAAAGAATAACCAAAAAAACTAAAAAGAAGGGTCATCGGCATCTTGGGAATGCTGATAGTCTTCAAGGCTCCTAAAGCGAGTACCCAAGTCATCGACCTGATGCTGAAGGCCATCAAGCCAATGAATCACATCAGAACGAAACTCAAAGAGCTAAGAATTGAGTCAACCCTCCATGTTGATCAAATATTGCATCATTGCAATATGAGGATCGTCCGAACCCGGTGGTAGAGGTGGAACGAAAGTGGCTACAGGCAAAGGTAGGCAAGGAGGAATAACACTCGAAGTGCCCTCATATGAAGCCTCGCCCATCTCTACATGAATTTCGAGCTACACAGCATCATCAGGTGGATCATCACCATGTTTGAGAATTTTCTCCATTATGTTTAACACTATTTTTGGTCTTTTGACCTAAACACTTAGTTGGTTATTATCATTATCGATATTTTTTAAAATGAAACTACTATTCTAATTAAATACTTCTAGACTTAATTATTCTAATAAGTTACTTCTTTTAGTGATGCTTATACCTATGCTTTCCATCGTTTCAAAAAGACATCTCTTGTAATATTTGTCACTCAAATATGTTTATGTCTTTCTCTACATAAGGAAGAACTCACTGGGTTACAACCTTAAAGTTAGCTACTAAGGTATATAAGATTGTTATCCCAATAAATCATATGCTAGTATTACACTCTGGATTGTGTAAGCAGTTAAAATGTTAGTTTGTAATTAGAAAAAAGTATTATAAGATCCAATGTCAAGTCATTAAGAGTTGTGTTATATAATATATTTTAAATGAAAGTCTAATCCTTTGAAATAGTCTCTTTTCCTTTTTACATTTGTCTTTATATTCATCCTTCTAAAACATGTCTCTTTTGCATTGCTTTTCCATTCTAAAAAACCAACAAAAATGAAACATTCCTAAAAAATATACTATTATATCCCTAAATCCAAAAACTTTGATACTTATATATAAATTCCAATATCAAATTTCCCAATTACTGTAACCCTACAATCATATTCAATTGTAACCAACACCTTAATTCAAAGACATCGAAATCAAATATATATCTTTACGACTTAGCTAATCCTATAGCAATCTTTATCTCCTAAAAAATATAATGACAAGAAGTGAGTTGCCAACTTAGTAAGGAAAAGTATAATGTACTCCTTTCACAGAATACATATCAAGGAACAATGGAATATTTCAACATATCAACATCATAGAACAATAAACAAGATATATTTTCAATGAACAAAGATAATACTACCAATATGTATCTTTTATTATACAACCACACAATTATTACAAAACCAAAAAAAATTATGCAAAGAGAATATGTAACAATTATATGTAAATTCTTTATCTTTTATTAGATTAAAATTCAATTTATTCTTATTCTTAATAGGCCCCACTTAACCTAATAAAACTATTCAATGGTCTACTGGCCCCATTCATCATCTAATCATCTCAATCATCATTGTATGGATATAAAAAAATATATAATATGTTGGTATAGAGTACCCCTTACTTAATCTCATCTAGTATGCCACCTATCCATTAGTACAAGATATCTCCAGGACTCAGGATACCCCGGTACCACTCTAGTACTTAACTATCGATATAGAGTATCCCTAAGACTCAGGATACCCTACTATCTGCTCTATGGACAAGTACCTAGCCCATCTCAATCACATCATAAACATCATCACATGTGACCATTGAATATATCCTACCCTAAGAAAGCTATTATTCCATTAACTTTATTTATTCTTTTAATATATCTCCTTTTCATTCAATTATGTCACACTACATCATGATACCCATAAACATACATTTTCACAATTCTCATATTCATGCCAAACTCATAATTAATACATATATGCTTCTACTCACGAAATCATGTTTCATACAATATACAATGCCATCATATATCCATCTTTAATGCACAAATATATCTTCACAAGATTCATAATGTAAAAAATATTATTTATGCACATAACAAGCTAAAAATACATATTAAATAAATTCCATATAACTCATCTAAATAATCCATATTATTACTTACTCATAAAATAATCCCTATGTCACATCACATATCTATCGTATAGTTTATTATTTTTCAAGATCCATAATATACTTACATACTAGTTAAGAGTATACACAATATTCCTAAGATCATAAAACACTTACTTCCCAAATATCATAGGATTATGCACTTCAATCAACACAAACAATTTATCATACTACAATTGAACATATAATTTTCAATAATTAATCAATCATGAATTTTACATTTGAAAGTATACATTAAAATAACACCATAAAAAATACAATTTGTTTGATCATTAACACATACAATTTATATTAAAATCATATAAAAGAGTACATCTTTATTAACCATTTACTTGAACTTTTTAATCAATCGTATTCTAAAATTAAGTTCAAACTATTCTTTGACTCATTCTCGAGACCTAATTATTTATAAAATTCTATTAGAATTAATTTAGAAAAATATTCACCCAATTAAATCAAAATTTTCCTTTTTACACAAAATTCCTAATTATTAAGATACTTTTTGTTTCATTTACTTCCATACTTACTAAAATTCCCTTAAAATCTATTAAAATTCTCATTTTCTTTTAGTAACCTTTAAGATACCAAAATTATTCAACTTTTCCTTCTTTTTTCCAAATTTAACCTTAACTAAATCTTAAAAAGTCCCAGACATTTCTACTTTCTTATCTTTTCCTTCATTTTCCTTAATTACCCTTAACCTTTTTCAAAATTCCTACAATGCTCTTAAAACTCCCTTTTCTTATCTCATCCCTTAACTTTATCCATAATTACAAAATTACCCTAATACTCAAATTTTCTATAATACGTTTAAATTTTCATGAAAAATACAATTATACTCTCATTTTCAACCTTTTACCTCTCTCTCACTAAACTCACGTCCCTCGCTCTCCAATCATTCTTCTTCTTCTTCTTTTCCTTTCTTTTTTTCCACTCTATCTCAGGGTCCTCTCATTTTCTCTCTTTCTCCAATTTTCGGCCATCTCATCTCACTCCTTCTCTTCTCTTCTTCTATTTTCCTCTTTCTTTTCTCAATTCTCAGTTCTCTCCTCTTTTAGTAAATTTTCCTGCTTTCCTTTCCAATCTCTTTTTCTAACTTATTCCATCCAATTTCATAATTAAAATCACTAAAAAAATGAATCAAATCAAGTACAAGCTTAATGAATTCACTATCACCAAACTAATTACCTTTTTGTTTCTTTTTTTTTAGTTTATTACCTTCCTAATTTTTCTCTATTCGTTAAAAATAATAAAAGAAGAATAAGAAAAAAAAACATATAGTAAAAGAAGAAAGAAGAAGAAACTCACATGTATGAGAAAGGAAACCAAGAACACTATCTTGAACCCACCTCTCTCTAGCTTCCAATGGAAAAGAAGAAGATGAAGAATGAAGAAGAATCTGAAAAATTATCCTTAATATGCTTTTGACATGGGTTAGGTCAAATTGGATTAAGCACTGGGTCAAACTTGGTATAACATACTCATGGGCCTCACAATTACAATTCATAAAATAAGAATGAGAATAAGACAATTTCATTTTAAACTTGACGGAGACTATGCGTTCCACTTGTTAAAAGGAAGATGTTGGAGAAGCCAAAAAAATCTACAATTTATTGTCATTAATTAAAATTTATGTCAAATAACTTATCATGAGATAATAGATGATCTGAACCAAGGATGATTAATATGGTTTTCAAATGATCTTCTTTGTAGCCATTTTCACCTCATTATATTCCATAAGAGTTCTCAATCTTCCAATATAAGATATCTTTGTCAGATCCATAACCAATTATAGAACTTTATGTAATGATATGTCATCATTCTTCTTATTTACACTTTCATTGTAAATCTTGTTATATAAATTTTTTTGTAATAAAATTCAAAATAATCTTATAATCAATAACTATTTTTATTTTACATTTTACACAATCAAAAAGTTTTTGAGTGCTTTAATGATTCCAACTAGTTGTTTCAAGTCAATATGTAAAAGATCATTATTTGTCACTAGAACTTTGATTTCAAAATTAGATGTGTGTAGACTATTTTACCTCTAATAATAATCTAAACAATAAAAATAAGATACTAAAATCACCTTTTTTAATTTTTGAATTGAATCTATTTGTAAGCTTGTTTAATATTATAAATGCGTATCCTTATGTCTTTTGATGCAAGTAAAACACTATTTATTAATTTTTGAATTGAAAGTTTTTTGTTCTCATATGCTTTCTTTATTGGTTTACCATCTTCATCCATATTATATATAGTTTCTATGGCACTTGCTACAACATGTACCCAATAAGTTTCTTGATATAACAGTTCACAAAAAATATAATTAGAGTTAATGTCAAATTGTTAGCCTAGATTAGTATAATGAAATATCAAACTAATCAAGTGATGTGATAAATTTTAAATTAAAACATAATTTAAACCTTCATATTACTTCTTCAACTCGTTCAAGATTACATCATTTGATATCCAATCAAATGACTTCCAATTTTAAATAAAACTGTTGAACCAAAGTAGTTCTAACCATGTGTTTTGATGATGACAAAATATTATTATTACTAATGTTTGAGTTTTGATGTGTAATTAAGATAGGTAAAAGGTTGAAATACAAAAACATGTTTGCAGAGCCAAAGGTAGAAAAGCTCAAGCATTGGAGGTTGATCACATGATAAAGATCAATTGATGATCAAGAGTGAAGATCAAGAGAATGAAGATTAAGTTTAGAAAGGTTTAGAAAAAAAAAAGGCTTAAGTTGTAAGTGTCATAAACTTGATCTTAATCAATGCTGGAAAAGAGCTCTCACATTTGCATGATACATCTGCATATAGGCATATAAGAGTTGAATTGTGGTTTTAGTGATTAATTGAAGTTGATTGTGGCTTTGAATATTAGGAATTGAATTAGAATAGCATATAGGTTAAATGTTACATAATCAAGTAGTAATGTGATGAATTGTCTTGATGTATGCTTATTGATATATTTAAATGAATTAAGTGATAGATTGAGTGTTAATTATATTTGTTTAAATATCTTTATGTTATCAATTTTGGTTTATGAAAGGTTTAAGAATTGTTTAAAAAGGTTTAAAAGTTGTTTAAATATGAAAGTTTTCATAATTAATGCAATTATTATGTTTTGAATGAATTGCATTGTTTTGATTATTCAAATAGCCTTGAATTATGTTTTAAAACTTCTTTAAAGTCTTAATTAATGTTAGGAATTTGTTTGGAAAGTTTTAAAGTTGGTTTGGAACTATTTTCATGTTTTCTAGAGGTAAAACAGTGGGTTGCTCATCCTTAAAAAGCGGTCACTAGAGTGTCATTTTACTCCTTGTTTCCAATTTCTTCAACAGCGGGCTGTTCTTCAGTCAATGGTGCCATTAAAGGATCCAGATGGTGTCGTTGTACACACTGTCTCTAACGCCTAATTGTGGGGTTTCGATCCTAACAGCCTTTTAACCTCCCAAAAGGCTAGTTTTTGTTTTTAACGACTGAAAATATCTCCAAACACTATAAATGTCTTTCCTAAACATTTTAAACAAGTTTATAACCTCTGAAAAACAAATTACAAGATCAATCAATCAAATATTCAAAGTTTTCCTCATTTTCTATACAGTTTTCATTCAATCTATGTTTTCTTTATTTAAAACCATTTTAAGTGCTGCAAAATTTGTGTTTTCAGTTAGTTTATACCTATACAAAACTCATAAAACTTTAAATTGATTTTTTGATTCATTATTCTATGAGTTTAAAGCTTTCAAAGATAGATATACCAAAGCTATCTCTATTTTAGTGTAACTTCTGTGTTCTTCAATTTTGAGCTAGCAAAACCATTTTTATTACTTCAAATTTATTATACAGGTTTTTCTTAAGGCTCAAAAGTTCGGAAAAGCTTTTACTTTTATTTTTAAGCACTCATAATGTTTATTTGAGCTCAAAGAACATAGGTTACTCAAAATTGTCAAGTTTTCTCTATAACTTATTTTCTGATTTTTATTTGGTGTCTAATCTCATTTCTGGTTGTGCAAATTTGTTGTTTTCAGTTTACTTAAGGTCTTAGGAGGTTCTTAGTATTTTTGTTTTTATTTTTAAGCCATTATATTGTTTATTTGAGTTTAATCTTGCAGGTAACCTCAAAACTGTCCAGGTTTGATAGTTTTATTTTTCTCTTGAATTAAGCCACTTATTTGATGCTTTGAAATTATGTTTTATACTGTGATTTATTTTTAACATATAGATTGAGATTGCAGTAGGTTTATTGCATTTATTTTTCATCATTTGATTGATTAAAATCATTTGTTTATAGGATGGAACTTTAAGACTACACATTTTTATAATTTGTGTTTATATTGATTAAATCAGTTTGTTTGAGGCTTTAATTGTGTTTTTGCTAGACAAATTTATTTGTTTATGATCTATTGATGTGTTATAAGGCTTGCCATAATTTTTATATGCCTCTAGAATTTTCATAATTGGTTTTATTACATGTGGTTTAGTGAAACACCATAAAAGGTGTGATTGGTGACTTAAATTAGGGGAATTGATTTGTGTTGGTTATTGATTATGGTATAGGCTGCTATTTTCCTTTAAAATAGATTTGATAGGATGCTTTTGGCCTATAGAAAATAAGATTTGAATTGTATTAATAATTGATTGTGATTTGGATTGGTTTATACCTTGTATATGCATTAGAAATTACTTAAGGCATTAGCATTGCATTGGTTGCATTTGGCTATTATCTTATATTGATTTTGGTCAAGGTTTAAGAAGCTATATAAGCTTGTGTTGAAGCTTAAGGGAGCTTGGATTAAGGGTTGTCCGTGTAGGACAAAAATTGTATCATTTGATTGTGTTGTACGGGTTACCTTTCACCTATTGGAATGGAAGATTGATAAGTTCCTCTTGGCCTTATAATCAAGATTGTGATAGGTTCCTCTTGTCCTTTAACCAAGACTGATGGCAAAGTTCCTCTTGACATTTAACCAAGATTATTGTAAAAGGTTCCTCTTGGCCTTTAACTAGGATTGTTGGAAAGGTTCATCTTGACCTTTAAACAAGATTATTGTAAAGGGTTCATCTTGGCCTTATAATCAAGAATGTTGTAAGGGTTACTCTTCGCCTAATTAAAGTAAGATTAGTTATTAGTGAATTTTCAAAAAGTATTTGGAGAGAGAATGTAGTCTATTTTTGGGTAAGCGAACCTCTATAAATCTTGGTGTTCTTCATTTCCCTTCTCTCTTTATATTTATGCTCATTGTATTTGTTTTATTATTTCTTAAATTTGATTGATATTGGCATAAGCATAATATTCTATTTAAGTTGAATTTTGGTTTAAAATTTGCATATAATTAAAATTGGTCTAAGGTGTTTAAAGTGTTTTAATTTGTCAAGAAATTTTTAAACACTCAATTCTCCCCATCCCCCTTTTGGGTGTCATAGGACTTATAAAAACAATGTCAACAAGGAATTGAATTGAGACAAGTAAAGGCAAAATAACACCAATTATGAATTATGATATGCAGTTGAACCAATGGGACCAAAAAAGAACTTGCTAATAAATAATCACATAGTAAAAATAAGGACAAATGTGAAATGAAATGGATATAGAATAATGCTCATGTGATAATGGCCTAATCTAGTTAGAGATGAATGATAATTAATAGAATGAATAAAGCACATAATAGGTTATAGGTATTCTTTTTTTAGTATGACCTTTATTTTTAATTGGGGAACTAAGGATGAACCAATATTATAAGATAGAAGCAAAACAAACAAAATATCAGTAATTACTAATAGAGTAGGGCTTTTGGTTAATTCATATACAATTTCAAGGTTAGTAGTGGCACTTTGAAGGTTGTGTCTTCTTCTAGGCGACGTGGTAGGATGCATGAGAAAAATGGAGAAAAGAACTAGTAATTTGGTAAGCTAATAGAAAAAATTGAGGACAGGAAAAGATCAAAAATATTTTATTAATTGATTTGTTATACTTTATAGCATGTTCTTTATATATTTATTCATAGACATGTATGAAAAAGCTTCTGTGTGTGTTTATGATACTCAACAACTAGTTATTTCGAGATAATTTATAAATTATCATTTTCATTCATATATTTTTTATTTCAAATTCTAATATATGTGCAGACTGTTTTACTTGCAATAATAATTTAAACAATAAAAATAAGAGATTAAAAATTAATGTTAAATTAAAGAAAAATATTAATAATTAAAATTTCTTACATTCTTTTTTATTTTATAATCATTTCAATTCATTGAGCAACTTTTTAGAATTTTTCAATTTAATGGCTAATTTTTAATTTAATAACCAACTTTCTAAAATTTGTTTAAATCATGTTAAAATTAGTTTTTTCTTTATAAAAATAATAAGTAATGAATAAACTAATATTTTATTAGGAAGTATTGTATAATAACTTCATGTTTAGTTAATAAATATTTAATTATATATTATATCTTTTAAAAAATATGTAAGTTTTACACCTATAAGTCTTTGATCTAAAACAAATAATTCATGAATATAAATCTTTTAGATTAAATATATAGTAGCCACAAAATATCTTTTATAAATAAATTTATATTTAAATATATATTATTGATTTATAGTAAAGAATAAATATAAATATAAAAAGGAACTTATTCCTTCAAAAGATTGAAAACTATTTTATTAAAATAGAATAATTTTTAATTTTAAATAATTTTACAATTATATTGTAAAGTTATATTTTCAATTGTATTTTTGATAGAATAATTTTTAATTACTCAAATATATTTTACAATTGAATATTTTCAATTATAAAATATTTTTGAATAATTTTAAATTATATTTTCATTTATAAATAATTTTTTAATTATATTAAAATTATTCAAATATAATTTAAAGCTTTTGAATAATTTTAAATTTATAAATTAAAATTTCAGTTATAAATAATTGTTGAATTACGTTGAAATGATTCAAATATAATTTAAATTGAAAATTATTCAAAATTATTCAATTGTATAAAAAAATAATGCTTTTCAATCCATTAATCTTATTTGAACATTAAATAATTGAAAATTTTTATTTTTGACTGAATTTTTATTTTCATTGATAATTATATCCGTCCTTATAGTTTGTACATAGTATTTTTTCACAACCTTCTTTATAAATTATTTTATGCTCACACTCAAATTTAAGAAGTGTTTGATATTGTTATTGGTTTTAGTTTTTAATTTTAATTTTTATGTGTTTTATCACTTTTTATACTTTTAAAATTTTATATTATATTAATATATTTTTAATTTTTATATTATTTTTAATTTTTATATTTAAATAATAAAAATAAAAAACCGTTATTTGTAAAAAATAAAAATAGAAAACGTTTTCAAACAACCTCTTAATTATCCTATATGGGAAACACCCTCTTAATTATCCTATATGGGTGATTAATTGAGCCATTTAATAAGTTGAAATTTTGTCTACTTTACGTACCTATCTATTATAGGATAATTAAGAGACATGACAGCTTTCGAAAACTTCCCGACCTTGTTTACCTCGAAACCAAGAAGATTTAGATGTGAAGTGCGGTGCAAAGAGGCAGCGTGAAAACAACAAACTGAAGATGCCATGTGTAGTGGAATGTGCCTTCTTAGTATGCTCGTTAACATTGCCTAATCATGTGGACTACTTTAAGAACACTTAATGCTTTCTCTAGGTAATTGAAGTCACTTGTCTTCTGAAGCATATTCGGTGATGTCAAAAGTGGTTCGGAAACACTTTTTTTTTTTTTTTTTTTGGAGAAAGGCCGGAAACACGTCTTGTACTGTAGTAATAAATACACAGATTGAGGGCGGTTGGGTGATTTGTAATTAAAAAAATTAAACCTAGAAATATGTTTAATTTTATCATGTTACTTTTGTTTTATTTTTATTATATTATTAACTATTGATATTAAATTGTAATTTGATTTTCTTTTTAATATATTAATTTTCCTTCTTAAATTAATTAATTAATTATTAAAAATAATTAATTAATAATTAATAAAAGTACAAAAAAACAAAATAATATATTAATTCATTCTAATTAAATAATTGAAAATGTTCGTCATGTTACAATTTTTTGAAGTAAAATTATAGTAATAATCTAAAAATATCAATTAATTAGAACTTTCATTTATATAATCATTTTATATTTATTTAGCAATTTCATTCTGATTTCGAGATATAATGTTAAAGTGATATTTGAGATGATGTTTGCTTAAGCTCATAAATAGACTTTTGCAACTTGCATACTCAATTAGGATATTTATTGGATTCAAAACCTCTAGGTTGTATCATATACACATCCTCTTGCAAGTTCCCATTGAGAAATACCGTTTGACATCCATTTACCAAATCTCATAATCATTATATGCAGCAATGGGCAATAAGATCCTAATGGATTTAAGCATTGCTACTGGACAAAAGGTTTCATCAAAGTCAACTCTTTGCTTTTGTTTGTAACCTTTTGTCACTAGCCTGGATTTGTACGTGTGTACATTACCATCCATGTCAGTTTTTCTCTTAAAAACTCATTTACACCCAATAGGTACAATACCTTCAAGCACATTTACCAAAGTCTATACTTAGTTAGTATACATAGATTCCATTTCATATTTCATGGCTTTATGACATTTTAAAGAATCAATATATGATATTGTTTCCTTAAAACTTGTAGGCTCATCATCAATGATCGATACATCTTCACTTCCCTTTTCTATGTATAGATCTAATCTAATAGGAGGACAACATATCCTACTAGTGTGTCGCAGACTATGTGACTCTTGAACTATCGGTTATACATCTGATGCATCAATTTTAAGTTCTTGTTCCAGTTGGATGTAAGTTTGTGGCTCTTAAACTTCTTCAAGATTTACCTTGCTCCCACTACTTTCCTTAAGAATAAATTCTTTTTCTAAGAATGTAGCATGTCTCGAGACAAATACCTTTTGCTTAAGATGATGGTAGAATTGATACCCAATACTTTCTTTTGGATATCCCATAAACTTGCATTTATCTAACTT
>JAOXYD010116577.1:0-11316 GCA_028565735.1 Pinacopodium congolense | reverse complement strand
ATTAATATAAAAATAAATATTAAACATATAAAAATAGCCAAATAATATTATATAAATATAAATCTCAAAATAAATATACAAGTTGAGCAAATAGTTAAATACATAATAAATTATACATTTTATTGTAATGCAAGAAGATTTGCAATAGGTTTCCATGTATCATTATGTTAAACGCATAATTTATTATAGGGATATGTGGATATGGAAGTATTACGGGCATTATGTTAAAAATATAAAGGTAAAAGAAACTAAAAAATAGGTCTATTAATTGTCATTAATTGCTCTTAAACATCTATTTAAAAAAGACATTTAAGAAACCTTTTTTAGAAGTTTCAAATTTAACCTTCTTAAAAGTTGTATTTTAACTATGAAAAAAATTATATATATTAAAGAAGTACTTTTTAATTTTACAGACAAATATTATTTGTTTAACAAAAAAAAATTTATGATAGAAAAAAGTATTTATTGACCTTTCAAAATCCCATTCAAACAAGCACTACGACGTATATTCAATGTCTCTGCTATGGCCTTAGTACATGCTACTCTATTAACTATATTAAAACAAAGTTATATGCTTAAGTTAAATGCCATGTTGACAAATATACTCATAACAAAGATTGCATTAAATGCGAGTGCCACCTGTCTTTTTCTTTATTTGGTCACTAGTAAACTTCTAGTTTGTTAGATGTTGTTCATCTAGTAGTAGACAATGGGAAGCTACTGTATGCCTGGCTAAGGAAAAGAAAAAGAAAAACATTTGACTTGGAGGAGTCTAGTTAGCATAACATAAAATATGTATATCTATAGAACTTTGTTTCATTTTATTCTGCACAAACAATGACTATCTATTTATGTACTTGTAATCGTTCTCTTTGTGGCTCCAAACACTTCATGACCTTTTTATTTTAAAATAGTATTATATAACGCAGGTGGGCAGGTAAACCGGCATATAGAATCCAGATTTTCCCTCATGCACCATAGTTGTGGATTGTATATACTGCAAGTTCTCGGAAATCTCCATACAATAACTGACAATAACTGTCATGTCTGAGATATATGGAAAGTTCTTGGTTGCAAAATTAGTATAAAATTTATCCAATTTTCGTATGCGTAGTTTTTACATGTGAGGATAGAATGTTGAAAAAACTTAATGCAATTGTATTTCATTTCTTAAGTTTGCATATATGTTTGCGTGACTTAATCTAATTGAAACAACCTTACTATTTTTTTCAATTTTATATGAAGAGTTTATACCATATTGTCGCTGCTCTTACAAAGGCTGTTCCTATGATTAACGACAATACGTTTGTTAATTCTTCTCGATGATTAAAGCTTCGGTAATAAAAAACTACATTAATTGCGTTCAAGTTTATGAAGCGACCAGACTAAATTTGTATCCGGAAGCAGAAACTTGGGAATCTTAGTCTGCGTGTCCAGTCTAATTCGCACGTAATCCTAATTATATATACTAACCGCAAGCCTGTGATTATATATCCGCTTGACACAGAAGAATATCACCTTACTTCAATAATATATTCCATACTTGCACCATGAAGGGACTTTTAGCATATGAACAGCTAATATAAAATATATCCGCAATGTGGAATATTAGCTTTCAATTGCCTTTGTCTTGGACGGCAAAATTGCGTTTGCCTTGGACGCAAGGTTTAAATTATCATACCGTTCCGGTCGGTTTAAATTACTCACCTGAATCGCGAATGAGTTTCCTGGAAATGACACTAACTAGCTTCTTGTAGAAGTTAGGGATTAATGGAATTTTTAACTTAGTTTTGTTTAAAATTATTTGTAAAATAATAATAATAATAATAATAATAATAATAATAATAATAATAATAATAATAATAATAATAATAAAGATTTCATGGAATCTATGTGTGTGACATGTGCACGTAGCCCACGCAATTGTGTTGCAACACTATTAACATTTTTATAAACATCAAGCTATTTTTGTAACAAATTGAAAATTTATGTATGTAGTTACTACTTTTTTAAATTCGGATTACTATTGTAAAATTGGTCAAAGTTCTTGATTTTTTTTATAATTTACCTAAATAATAACACATTTTTAGTTTTCAAAACAAATATTCTCCAGTGATTTAAAATAAGTAAAGACACAAAATTAAATTATCAATTTAAAATCTAGTATGATTTGGTTCCTAATATTTTAAAAGTTTAATTGAATCCTTAATTCAAAATTAAATAATTTCGTATTTATTCAATCGTATTATTTATTTTGTCATTATACAGTATAACATTGTAAATTTTAAATAAAAACAAAATTTTTCATATTTTTAGTAATTTTGTATCATCTTAAATTATATTTTAAATCAAATAAATTATAAACTATAAATTATACTGAGACTTACCCTAGTCTAACAAATTGATAGAGGAACTAAATTGTAATTTCATCCGTCAAATGCCTTTGACGTCAATAAATCGAGCTTCTCTTTGTAGCTTTAAAAGTAAATATGATTTTTGTGGAAAAACTGAACATGAGCGATTAGGAAACTCATAAAAGGTAAAAAATTACTCAATTCTTTTAGTTGTAAATTTTTTTTGTTAGTTAAAATTTACAAAATCATTGTTGAATCAAACTCGAGAAGACAAGAGGCCACTGTTAATCAAGCAAATAAAGACGTTCGACAACCAACACATTTCAAAATTGAGATTAATGGACATAGAAATAAAATATGGAATTGGAAATTTATAAATGAAAGAAGAATGACATTTTAAATTCATGAAAAGGAAAAAAAAGATAGTGAAATTGGGAATACATGAATGAACTTGAATTAGGGATGAATTTGAAATTTGTGAATATGAAAAACTGGGATTAAGGAATTAAGGGGCAGAAACAACCTCGGACGTAGGGTCTAAAAATTTTCATTTGTTAACATTCTCAAATAATTATGATGCATGAGTTATATCCTCCAATTAAAATTATGAAAAAAATATAATTTTTAAGTATTTGATAAAAATTAAAGGTATTATTTGAACTTTTAAAATTTGAAGAAATAAATAAATCTTTTTTATTTAAATAATATGGTGTAATAAAAGTATAAAAATGATATTTCATTTATATGAAGATTATATAATTTCACTAGAATCTACAAATAATTTTAACTAACGTAGAATATGTGTATATTTGTACACATGTTATTTATCCAGTATCATTTTACTTGTTATGATCTTGTATAATTTAATTTGTTAAGTTTAATTGTTAGCTGCTGATGACTTTTGACCATTTAACTGATGTAACTCTAGTTTTAGTTTTGGTATTATATTATGTTTTAAAATTTTTAGATGGATTATTAAGGGAGTTAAGAGAAAAAAGTTTTTCCCTTTTCTATCTACTGTGTATCTCTTCGAAGGTTTAAGGATTTGATTGTGGTATTAGAGCAATTTCTCAATGTAGTCTTCTAATTGCTACTTGGATGTAGTGTTATTGTGTTTCAATCGTCAATAATCGAGCATGGTGGCAAGTATTTATGACGAAATATATGACACGTTTGATTTGTGATTTCATAATGATAAGAATCTGTTGAATCTACAGAGCTCGGATCATCTAGGGATGATTTTGGTTTCAACTCCACTGAATGGAAGCCACTACTTCACTTGGAGTAGAGCTATAAAGATAGTGTTGGGAGCAAAGGTGAAATTAGGATTTGTGATAGGTCATCATCAAATTCTCCATAGTATGATCGCTGGTGTGTAGTAGATTATATGGTCATCTTGTGGCTTTTAAACTTTGTTTCAAAGGAGATTATTGATGCCTTCTTATACACAACTTCGACTTATAATTTGTGGAAAGAGTTGGAATGACGATATAGAGAATCTAGTAGTCCTCTTTTATATGACATAAAGAGGGAAATCTGTTCAATCTCTCAAGGAGATATATCTATCGTTTAGTACTTCACCAAGTTCAATCGATTATCGGATGAGCTTCACTATCTTATGCCAATTCTAGCTTGCAAGTGTGGCATAACCACTAAGATGAGTGAGTATGAATTTACAGATCGATTAATGTAAATTTTGATGGGGCTTAGTAAAGTTTATGATTCTGTAAGTAATTAGATTTTAGTTACGGAACCTTTACCTAATCTTGATAAGATATATTTTATGATTTTGCAAGTAGAGAAGTAAACAGAAGTCCATGTGAGTTTTTCTAGTGAAGTTGACAACTATGATCATTAAAACTCATAATGTAAAGGGAGCAAGATGGGGTAAGGTAAAAAAGGTTTAGAATAAAGAAGATTTGTTTTTATGATTTCTATAAAAATGAAGAGGCATATAAAGGATACTTGTTTCAAGCTTCATGGTTCGTCGGAGTGGTTCAAAGGATCAAGAGATAAAAAATAGAATGGTGGGAATAAATCATTTGCAAACATGCTAGAATCACCATTGGCAGAGTCAGAATGTGTCACTAGATTAGGTGGAAATGGAAGTATGATATAACCAGTATATCTTAGCAAGCGATTGAGAAATTTTTGAAGGTAAGTCTAAAGCTCGATCTAAAGCTGGAACTGATTAGATTCAAGTTGGAAGTTGTAGACACAACATCATTAACATAGTTTTGCATGTAGCACTTTAAATCATAGTTTTAGTTCTCTTAATTCAACTGAACATAGTTATTGGATAATAGATATAAGTTCTTTTGATCACATGTGTACTAGTTTGCATTTGTTTTTTCAACTTAAGCTTGTCAATAGATACACACTTATTTACCTTCTTGATAGTATCATTAGATTAGTTGATTATATAGGAGATATTAGATAGAGTTCTAAACTTTTTCTTGCTTACTTCCTTACATGTTGTAATTTTTAAGTATAATCTCCTATGAGTCAATAAACTTGCATTCTTAGCCACTATTATTTTTTTTTTCTATGCCTAATTTTGTATTCTGTAAAACCTTTAGAATATTGAGGTTTTTGGGATTGGAAAGTTGATTTTTGTGCTATACATGCTTGACCATAGTTCTTTTTCTTCTTTAATCATAAACCATTATACATGCTTGTTAGATAGAATGTCAAATAACCTAGCTTATTACATTATAGCGAATGATGTTCAATCTTGGCATATTAGGCTAAAATATCCTTCTATTCTTATAACCAAGCATTTGAATATTATGTCAAATGACTTGAATTGCTCTAAACTTTCCTTTCCTTATGATGTTTGTCACTTGTCTAAGTAAAGGAAACTTGTGTTTCCTCAAATTACTATCAATACTAAGAAATGTTTTGAATTGATTCATATAGATGTATAGGGTCTTTAACTTGTGCTCATTTTTCTTACTTATTATTGATGATTTTAGTCATTCTAGTTGGACTTACCTTTTAAAATAGAAATGGTGAATGTTGTCACTTGCAACTAAATAGAAAAAGAAATCAACTTCCTTTAACACAAATTATTATAATAATGGAAAGCAAGGATCATCCCCACAATGAATTTCGACGTTAGTAGTTACGCAATAAAAAGAGGGTTTAAAATTGTGAATTAAATAGAATTTAATTGGAATATAAAATTGAAAAATAACTAATGGCAAGATAATGAAAATTTAACAATAAATAAGAATAAATCTTAGTTTTCGGTCTCCTTCGTTATTAAACTTGTATTAATCATCGACACTGAAAATAATCAATTAATTATTTAAACATTTGTCGCAGTAATTTTATTTGCCAATCTTCTCTTATGTGTAGTAACTGAAACATATATTTAAATTAACACTTATTAATCAACAACCTGGATACGATCTTAGATTTAATTAATTAATAGTTTTACGAATTAAGAAGATCGAAGAACTAGAAAACATACATAAGATGTATATTTAGCCTAGAAAAATTATTTTTCATAGTATTGTATCCCAAACGTAGAAGATAAAAATTCTAGTCATTACTTTTGATTAAAAGAATTGAACGTCAACCTGTTTAATCTAACAATTGATTGAATAAAATCACACATTAATTATGCACCTATCTATAAAATCAAAAAATCAAATAACAACCCAGAAAAATAATTGATACTTTACTAACAAATCAATTTAAATGAAGAACAAAGGTCTCAAAACATCTAAAGTTTAATAACTAGGATTTCGTTAACCAAGAAATAAAATTTAGTTACCTAACATCATGATTTTCTCTAGCTAATGAGTCATCTTGCTTTTCTATAGATTTTTAAGAGGTTCACAGTTGTCTTCTTCTCGATTTCCCACTACTGTCCATACCAGTCGCCACTCTCGTTACTTGATTTTTTTTTCTGTCTCCAATCTCTCAAATTGCTACCACTTTCCCGGTGCCGCTACTTTTTTCGCTGCCTTTCTCTCACATTGCTCCCCTTTCATGTTGCCCTCTCTTCCCTTTGTTTTCTAGCCCAAGCCCCCCTTTCCTAGCTAGGTCATGTTCTTTGCAGGCCACTCCTCTTCTTGCTTGAGTTTTGCAGCCCACACGTTTCCATCTTAGAGTCCAACCACTAGTTATTAAGCCCATATGCCTACCTTTTTGTTTTACTTTTTGGTTCCAATGTTTTTTGGCCACTCTCCTTAAGTGTTCTCCTTTCATTTTTAATGCCCAAAGTCACGTTATTTTTAATTTTGGCTAGTCTCCTTTTTGAAATCACGTCCTTCCTTGTTTACATTTTTGTTTCAACATTTTTTTCTTTCTTTTTTTTACTAAAAAATTCTGGTTATCATTGCATGAGACCATGTCCAGCTAGCTCCAACACTTGTTTAAGCTCTTTTTGTCCTAAAATTTCTGCAATTCTTTCCATTCAACTCCAAAATATACCTTGACATAAACAAGATTAATTTTCATTAAGTATAAAATCAAAGAAATTTAACATATGAAAATATAAAAAATAAAGACTAACAAACTTCCCTACAATTAACCTTTTACTCGCCCTCGAGCAAATTGAACTCAAATGTTACATTTTATCAATTTGTTTTCAAAGAGATCAAGCACGTGTAATCTTTCAAATTTTGGCACATCTAAACATTATGCTATTACACACATCATGACTAGTTTTCATTGGTGCATATAAACAAACTCAACTTATGATACTATCATTCAAAAGTAAGTATAAACTTAAAATGGATTTTCTTCATGAGATTCACTCATTTCACTTAATTATATAAGGTTCACTGTTTTGCTGAAGACTCCCTATAAGAGCCCTCACTACTATAGGCTTGCAAATAAACTAATTCTCTTCCACACTGATTAAATGTAAAGTACATAAAAATGAATTTGTTTGAGGTTGTAATTGAGCTAGGGCTAAGGTGAGTCAAAAGGGGCTTGAGGGGTTCTTCATAAGTAGTCATAAAACACGAAGTGGACAAAGGGACGACAAAATATATTTATGATAAATGCATGTAAATAACTAACAACTTAACACTTATTACTTCTACTGTGCTTGATTCTTTTCTTCCCTTTCTCTTTTTTTATTTTGTTTTTGTTCTTTTTTCTTTTTTTATACAATACTTTGTTCTTTTTTTTCTTTTATACAATACTAGGGAAATAATGAACAATAACAACAATTAAATGCAGTATGCTCTGTGAGTAGAAGTATCATTAAACTCATCTCAGAAACAAAAAATATAGCAAAAAATCCCTAAGCTAGCTCACTTAGCACTTCATTAGACTTGTGATTGGGTAAACTAATGGGTTTTGGTGTTTTAAAGTGTGATGCTTTCTTTAAGAAACAAAAGGGGTAAAGGCTTAAAGGAGTTTGCCAGAGGCAATAAAGTAGGTGGGTCATTTAAGTCAATGGTTAAAAGAAAAAAGGCCTTCATTTCCAACTAGTATGCATCTAGTATATTCGAACCAATTCAGAGCAAGTTTTGAAGGTAATCACTTAAGGGAGTATCATAGACATAAAGAAAAAAATGAATTTGGAATGGAGTCATATGGGTTCAATTCCTCACATAGGCTCAATTAAAAATCCATTATGCTTTTATACATTACCTAATCACTCAAGCATCAATTTTTGAGTAAGCTTATGTAACAAACTACTTAAATCAATCAACATGATTCAATTTTTATTCAATTGGTCTAATTTGACTTCAAGCACACAACTCAATCTCATTTCAACTACTATGATAGAATTTCATGTTCTAACACACATCACTTACAAATAAAGGACAAAGAAAAAGAAAAAAAATCAAAATTAGCAAGGAAACAGTAATTTTTTTAACTAGAAAAATGAGAAAACATAAAACACAAATAACAAAACAAACAGTCACACATACAAACATTCATTGCTTCCCTCCCTACACTTAATTAACATTGTCCTCAATGTAAACTGAAAAAAAAAGCAACGAAAATAACAAAACTGAAAATTAAAGAGAAAAGAGTTAAGAACTTCTCTGTTTGTGCGTCAAGGTGTCGGTGGAAAAGGAGGTTAGAACTTTTGATATTTGAAGAAACCGATTTGGTTTTGCTCCAGTATATCCAATATGTGCTCCATGCATTTTAAAAGTGTTAGGATGGTTGGATCGCTCGTAGAAAAATGTGGTACGACTGGTACTGAAGGGTGAGAAGTTGTGGTTGTTGAAGTGTTGGTGGTAGTAGTTCTTTCTTTTTTTTTGACGATGTGGCCGAGGTGTAGGTTGCGCAACAAGTCTAGGAGGGGAAAAAGTATATCTATTGGCTCCATCGGAAACAACAAGGCCCATCATATAGAAACACTTACAATCCAATGGTTCCATCTTACAAGCAATTGTAAAGTTAGTGTTTTTGATATCTAAGACTCCAATATTAACAGCAAGTTGAGTGCTATAAGCCTAAGATTAAAGCTTGATTTTGCTTTTACAAGATGGAATTCATTTGAGTAAGCATCTAAAAACCCAAATTAAGTGAAACATTATTTTCCATTCTCTATAGAAAGAAAAATTCAGCTTTTGACAACATACCAGCAGTTTTTCTATGACAAAAAAAAATTGTAAACTAAAAAACGATGCATGTATTTCAAAGCTAGTTTGTGAAGAAAAGAACTTTTGAAACTACAAGGGTTATATTTTTCTGAATCAACATACCATTCTGACCACAATGCATATGGATTAAATTTAGGCATATAATAATAACAACTGTTTAAAAATACATCACTTTTAGTCGCAAATTTAGTCACAAAATTCATTTTGGCACAAAAGGTATTAACAGAAAATTAAACTCACTTATTCATCAGCCTACATTTTATCATACCAGGTGTAAATAAACTGAAGCTTGGATCATCTAGTTTGAAAACAAAAGTGACATAAAATTTTCTTATTTATTCCACCTATGCAGGATATCAAACATTAATATATTGAATCCATCCCATTTTATCCACATAATATTCAATTTCAGAACGAATATTTAACAATTTCAAAATCTCATCATGTATATACTTGTAAGGATTTATATGCCTATCACAAACAATTTCAAAGCGGTCCTTATCAATTTTTAGATTAAACGAGTTGTATTCATTAACTTTCAGTTATAGCCTACTATGAAAAACAACATTTTTACCTTTTCTGGTTCGGCTACGAGGTGTAAAAAGAATGTCACCACTATTTATTGTCACTTTTTTTTCTTTTGTTGATATTTCTTCTTCTGCTTCTTGGTGGTCCTGCGTTTCCACTACTTCTTATTGGAGTTGGAAACTACTTGTATCTGACGAGTCAAACTCTTTAGTTATTGTAAGTGGCTGTGAGGATAGCAATAATGGTAGTGAATCTGCAAAAGAAAGTGGTGATGGGCTGCCTTCAATGTTTATAGGGTTGCCAGTAGAAAAATGTTGGCATAGTTGGTGAGGTATTTGTAGTGAATTGAGACGACTTGAGCGTCAGGGTGGCATTTTGGATGAGAATTAAGATGTTTTAGGGTGTTGGAAAGTGACTGAAACAATGATGGATGAAGGTGAGCTTAGAGTGGCATGGATTGGCTGATTTTGGTAGCTATATAGGGGTTTCAAAAGTTGTTTGTATTGGTGCTTTTAGTGGGTTGTTGAATGGGAGGGTGGCATTGGTGTAGGTGGATGGGTGATTGGTTTTAAATGTTTTTGATACAATCCCTCAAACACCTTGTGGGTGAGTGTTGAGAGTATAAGAGGATTTAGTGTATGCCTTGGGAGTGGGACGCTAGTTTGGAACTTTAGTTGCTATGTTGATTGGAGAAGATGATTGTTCGCTTAGATTGGTATAGCGTGAGATGGGTTTCAGGGTTGAACTTTATAGGAGTGCAATTGGGTGTTGGTTGTGGTTATTTTCGGAAGTGGTGATGGGTGAAGCTTTGGTGGGATTGGCTGGAGGTGTTGATTTGGGGAGGGCGTCTTTGGATTAGTAATTGGTGGATTGGTGTGGAAATGTTTTTGAGACAAGTTCTCAAACACTTGGTGGGTGGCTTCATTTGGTTGCTATATAGGGGGCTTTGTGGCTGCTAATTGGTCTGGCATTGGTGTTTTAGCTTGAGAGGATGAGTGTTATCCTAGATTGGTAGTGTGGTTTGAGAAGACGGGCGTAGGTTGCTAAGGATTGGTCACTGATTTAGAGAGGGGGCACTGGATTGCTTGAGAGGAGTGTGGAGTGTTTATATTGAGAGGGTGGAGAGTTTGAGGTAAAAAGGGAACGAAGCGCATGTCCAAAAGTGGAGGTTCTGCTTTTTTTAAAATTATTATCATAATAGACTAAAAAGAAAGAGTAAAAAAAATGGTTAGCTTGATACGCCTGTCGCTATCGCGACTTTAAGTCGTTATAACGACAGAGGCAATGCAGGAGGAGTTTTTTTTAAATATCCAAATAAAATAAAATAATAAAAAGTAAAACATAAGGTGCAGTAAAAAATAAAAAATAATATTTGTTCTGTTTTACAAATAATAAATAATAAATAAATAATGAAACAACTTAATTTAAAATAAATCTTGAGGTGCCTCTAAAAAATGCTTCTTTAACATCATATTAGCTAGACAAAAAAATTTAATTGACTTACTTAGAGTAAACTGGCTCAGCCAATTCAATTTCTTATGTAGTTTCAACTTGTAAATTTTTCATAATATGATTTCAATCGGTGCTCATTAACTTTAAACACTTTAAAAATGTCTAAACTTTAAATTTTTATTACACTATATGGGAAAATATTAGTAACAACAAATGGACCTATCCAACGAGATTGTAATTTATCGGGAAAGATTTTTAATTTAAGGTGATAAAGAAAGGCTTTTTGACCAGTAGAAAATTCTTTTATAGTTAAGATTTTGTCGCGAAAGGTCTTAGTATTTTTTTAAAAATAGATTTTAGGTCAGAATTTGCTCTAAACCGGTTTGAGACTACTAGTT
>JAOXYD010116566.1:0-11316 GCA_028565735.1 Pinacopodium congolense | reverse complement strand
TGATTAACACTTAATTTCATAAAGTTATCAGTGTCATTCAGATTGATAATGATTCTGAATTTTTGAGTCATTATTGTTAAGAGTTATTTCATGATTTGGGCATTATTCATCAAAGGACTTGTCCTTATACTCCACAATAGAATGGAGTGGTGGAGAGGAAACATAAACACCTACTATGAAACTATGAAAAAAAGTATTATTCACATCTAATTGATGTATAGCCCAAGAAAAATATGAAACAACTACCAATAATAATCTAACAGTAACTGTTTTAGCAAATGGTGAAAAAATATCAGTAAAAGCAATCCCTTCAACTTAATGATAGCCTTTAGCTACCAACCGAACCTTGTATCGGTCAATAATGCCATCAGGCTTAAGCTTGACCTTATAAACCCACCTGAAACCAATGGCCTTCTTACCATCTGGTAAAGTGGTTAGGGTCTAAGTCTGATTAGATTATAGGGTAACCAACTCTTTTTGTATAACTCTTATCCAATTTTCATTAGATTTAGCTTGATGATAAGATTGAGGTTCATGACAATTTAAAATATTTATCAAAAAATACATGTATGTGGAAGTAAGGTGAGGAGTAGGTATAAAAGGAAAGGTAGGTGGAGTAAAGTAGAAGAGATAAAACCTGAAGATTGACAGTCATAAGCAGTAGATAGAACATTGTCAGCAGGACACAAAATTACTTAACCAAGCAGGTCTGTGAGAAATTATAGTGCTTCTACATAAACAAGGAGATGTATCTGGTAGAGAAGGTGAAGAAGAAGATGGAGAAGAATCTATGATAGGAAGATCTGTAACTAAAGTCGGAGGATGGGGAGAAGGACTGATTGAATCAGAATATAAAACATTAATAAAATCATAAGATAGATCAGTGGGAGTTATAGGAAGAGGAATAGCTAGTGTTGCACTAGAAGAGGATTGGAAAGGAAATGTAGTTTCATGAAAAAATACATCTCTGGAAACAAGAACAGTTCAAGAGGCAAGATCAAAAAGTTTGTAAGCTTTTTGCCCATAAATATAACCCAGAAAGATACATCTATATGCCCTTGGATCAAATTTATCTTCATGGGATTGCAAATTTATGGCAAAACAAAGACAACCAAAAGATCTTATATGATCATACTTGGGTGGATAACCATATAAGATCTCATAAGGTGTTTTCCACCTTAAAAAAGAGGTAGGGAGTCTGTTGATAAGATATGTAGCTATGAGTATAGAATCCCTCCAAATCTGTCTAGGTAAGGAAGCTTGAAACATAAGGGCTCTGGCTATCTGTAACAAATGTTTGTGATTTCTCTCAATTATCCAATTTTTTTAGGTGTATAGACACATGACTTATGATGAACGATTCCTAATTCCCTTAACAGTTTTTAACACTCCCAACTTAAGAACTCAACCCCATTATCTATTCTAATGGTTTGAACAGATTTATGAAAATGTGTTCTTACCATCTTAAAAAAACAATTTAGAATTTTGATCACTTGAGATTTATAACTCATCAAATATGTCCAAGTTGCCCTACTGTAATCATCTACTATAGTCAAGAAATAATGTCCACCAGATAAAGAATGTTGACTATAGGGACCTCAAATATCAACATGAACTAATTGAAAAACAAAATTAGTATGAATAGTGCTAGAAAAAAAAGATAGTCGATGTTGTTTAGCAAGAGACCAAATATTACAAACACCAGCTATACCAGCAGTTTTATTATCAATGGAAATAATATGTCTAAGAACAATATCAAAAACATGGCCTAAACATTGATGCCATAGTTTGTACATAGACATGGAATGAACATGATTGATATTACCATTAATAGTACACAAAGAATATTTGGCTATTGCATTAGCACTGAATAAATTTTTATCTAAGACACACAACTTGCCTACAACCTTACCAACTACCAATATTTGGTTAGTCTTAAGATCTTGCAAAAAGTAGTAATTTAGATAAAATGTGAAGGCAATAGAGGATGTGGTTGCTTGTTTATTAATAGACAAAAGGTTATATTTAAAAGTATGTATGTGTAGAGTTTCTGTGAGGACAAGTTTATTTGTAGGTAGACATCACCAATGTGATGTACTCTGTTTTGAGTTTTATTAGGTAGATAAACTGGTTAAAATTCTTAGGTACAAAAGGTTGAGTTAACAAGGAAAAATCCACACACATGTAATTTAAAACTCCTATATCTAATATCCAAAATCTAAACCTATGCTATCAAGACTAAATAGAGTTAGATAGGGAAGTGTACCTGTAAAATCTGTAAGATGTGCCAGGTTCACCATGAGAGGATCTGAGATTGCTTTATTCTTTACTAACTTCAACAATTCATGTCTGATCAAGTTAGATAATGGAGGATTGGAGGGACCTTTGATAGCTGTATCTACCCCTACTAAACTATTATCTACAGTCAGTAACTTATCCTCACCACTCAATGCGTTAGCTATATAGGGCTTGCCACCACCCTTTTCTCTTCTATTCTGTAGCTCCTTATACCAATCTGGTACACCAGTAAGCTTAAAACAACTTTTCTTCAAATGATCATTCTTCTTACAGTAAAAACAATATATCTCACCCTACTCACTATTCCCCCACTTCTGCTTAGAATGTTTCCCTCCCTCATCAGTAAATCTCTTATTGTTTCCTACAGTTGCCAACATAGTACTTTGTTCCACCCCTTCATTAAAACCCATCTGTACCTCCTTTTTTTTCTCTACCCTCAAGACCATATAGTAGGTTTTATTGACAGAAGGCAAAGGTTCCATAACCAAGATTTAATTCCTAATATAATCATAACTTTCATTCAGACCCATTAGAAATTGCATCAACTGATTCAAGGATGTTAAATCAACTAAAGCCTTAGATGCTTTACAGATACATTGTGCTGCTGCGCCACAGGAACACTGTGAAACAAGCATGAGGCACTAAAGCTCATCCCACAATTTCTTAAGACCAATGAAGTATCTATCTACAGACATATTTCCCTGTGATGCTGAGATAATCTGTCTTTATAAGTAGTACACTTGAGGACCATTAATCTCTTCGAATCTCTTCTTTAATTGTAACCAAAGTTCTCGGGCAAAATCTGTGTATATGAAGGATTCTACTATATCCTTGGACATAGAGTTTAATATCCATAATCTAACCATGTAATCTATCCTAATCCATTTATCAAATTTAACAGATCCTGGAGTAGGTTTTGGACAAGTACCATCAAGAAACCCTAATTTCATCTTAGCTCTTAGAGCTATCATAACCGATCTACTCCAGCTCAGATAGTTAGTTCTAGTTAAAACTGCAGTAATTAAAACCATACCTGGATGGTCTGACCTTTGAAGGTAGATCGAAGACTCCTCGAGCTGCACCCTTGTTTTGGGGTCAAGACTCGATCCAACTAGTGATTTATTCGTAAAACCTTCCATTGATGAAGGATCGTTAAATATCTGAAGCAACCATGAGTAGAGAAACGAAGGTGCTCAAATCCCTAACTCCCGATAACTTAATCCAGCTGCCTCCTTAGGGCAAAAAACATGAGAAAATCATCGATGATGACCATTAATCAATTGCCTATAAGAACCCAAACCCAATTGCTCAAAAAAGGTGAGCAGTTGCAATGTCGTCGTCTACTCTGATACCATGTGAGATATCGCCATAAAAAAGAGAACAGAGAGAAGCTAAATAACAATCAAGGCTTTATTAAACATCAAACTCGGTTTACATTTATATCTCAAAAGCTATATATATAGTCAACCATAATAAGAAAGTCTAAGTTACAAAATGACGATTCAGCACCTGATTTAATTAACATACAGAAACATTATACACACTGTTATACATTTAAAACGACAATACATTAAAACAAACAAATAACTATACATCATAACAGACTTATTCACACTCATAGGTGCATGCCTAGTATAATAAACCTAAACACGTGCTTTATGAGATTTTGATCCCATTTGTCAATTATATTGATTAGATTGGTTATGGAGATACTTAACAAATCATTTTTTTTTTTTGGCTATGTGAGGAAATAAAGTACCTTAATAGATGAATTAGTGTTTGAACTTAGATCACATGACACTACCTTGTTAAAAATACTGGGAGAAAATATTCAATAGAGCTTATAATTTCTCTTTAATCATTCACGCTTTGGCTATTTCTCCGTGTCTGTGCCACTTCAATTTGTAAATAGTCCAACATGCACTACAATCAAACAACTCCAACAAACGATCTCAACATGCATGCAATACAATTATTTAACAGGAAATTACTAATAAATTATTCAATTTATTGAAGTGTTGTGTCTAAACTTGTCGAGGCAAACCCACACACCAACATCAATAAAATTTCTCACATTGATCGAATGCAGCCAAGCTTCTTCCCACAAGGTATTGTAGACTAACTTCTTTGCACAATGGATTTCAAACTAGCTTCTTCTATTCAGTTCACTACAATTGTAATGTAAAACAAAATTTTAAATTATGGGATAAGGTTTTGGTATTAAACCAATAGCAAGAATTAATTGATTTAGTGATTTTTAGGGATTTCAATGAATTAAAACTACTTGATATCTGCATTTTAGGGAGAAAGAAGAAAACTCGACAACATTTTAATATGAGAGGATATAGAATTTCATCAAGTTGCACAGTCTTATCTATTACAGCATCATTTTTGTGAGGATTAGAGAGTGACGATCTCATTTTAAAAAGTGATGTTGTTCTTAAGAGGATCTCCATCTATCGTACGAGATCATCTTACGAGAGCAAGAAAGCATAGTATGTATCTTTAAAGTGACATCGTCTCCATTGCTTACTTTTGCTTACATCACGCTCACATCAACAAGATAATGATTATTGATTATGTGTTAAAAATATAAAAAATGTCATGTGACTGATGTTTAAAGAAAATTAATAGTATTGATAGATTGAAGGTTCTTTTTAAACACTCTGAAAATATTAGGATCTTATTTAACATACTTGGGAAAATATATGATCTTATATGGACAAAAGAATTATCTGTATATTTCCTCAAATACGTGGGGTCTATTTGACCCTTAAGCCAACAAAATTATTATTTTAAACGTATAATGTGTGTCTTGAAATTTATATCATTAATTAGCATATAATAACATAAATTAAAAGTGTCATTAACTTAAATAAAAATTCATGAAATAAAAGTTATTTCATTATCTTTGTTATTTGCTGAAGTAGCGTTTGTAACTTACACCATGATAATTAAAAACAAGAAGAAATCATGTTACATATAGCTCTCACTTCAATGTGGTCGAACATAAAAGAAGCATTTATTAAGACCAGCTTGAGATAACACAGTCTAAACTTGAGAAAGAAGATGAAGCACGGAACTACGTGGGCTGCACTTGGCCAGTAAAGGCTTAGACTTGCGGAGAGTGCCGCCATTGCCTTCGGTCAAGTCAACCATTTCCTTAGTAGGCCTTTCCCAATCAAAGCACTGAAGTAGTGAGCCTAATCCCAACCCAACCATACGCATGGCCAAGCCTTCTCCAGGACAACTCCTCCTCCCTGATCCAAAAGGCATTAACCTGAACCCATCTCTCACCCCTTCAGAGCCTTCAAATCTTTCTGGCTTAAATTGGGTTGGGTCCTCCCATATTTTGGGATCGTTTTGAATGCCCCACATGTTGACCATCAGCATGGTGCCAGGTGGTACTCGATAGCCTCCGACCATGCACTCCTCTGATGACTCGTGAGGCACTAGCAAAGGACCTGCTGGATACATTCGCATGGTTTCGGTAATAACAGAATTGAGATAAGGAAGCTTGGGAATATCAGATTCAGTGATTAGACGATCATGTCCAATGATGATGTCGATTTCAGCTTGCACTTTCTTTAACGTTGCTGGATAGTTCAGTAAAAGTGAGAGTGCCCATTCCATTGTCCCAACTGAAGTATCAGTTCCCGCAGCCAATAGGACCTGCATAGATAGGATCTCGAATCACTGTTCATAAAGATTCAAAGATTCATTTCTTGTCCATATTCCTACTGTCTTAATAAAAGAGCAGACGTGTTTATTTACGATGATATATGGCTCCAGACACACACGTCATTTGGTAGTATCGTTGGAGACATCTAACCAACAAAACACTGAAAGTGGAAATTGGAATTGGAAAACCCATAATTGATGTGGTGGGATTGGGATGTAACAAATTGGAGATGGGAAGTACGTACCAGCATAAGACTTCTGATGAGTTCGTCCCTGTAATACTCAGGCTCCGATTCTTGCAAAGTCAACAAAACCTCAATTAATGTCTTGTTTCTCTCCTCAGGCACCAAATCACTCGGTGCCGAGTCCTTTCTTTTCCTATGCTCCTCAACCAACTCTTGAATGAACCCATCTCTCTTCTTGTGCAACTCCGTGAACCTCTTCTCTGCTCCACTAACAGCCGACAACACCGGTAAATAGTCCTCCGTCGAAGCTCCGGCCAACAAGAATGTCTCCGCAACGATCTCCTGAAACCTTCTCGCCTCCTCCGCGTCCTCCACCTTCTCGCCGTAATACCTCTTCCCGGCGATCATCCTCATCATCACGTTCAACATTAGCTCGAAAAACGCCGAGTTCATGTCCACCGTCTGATCTCGATCACTCTTTAAGAGACGGCGGATTAGTAGCCTGACTTCGCCGGTGCGTATGCTTGAGAGCAAGTGGAGGCGGTTGGTTGATAGAATCTCGATAGACGCGAGCTTGCGGAGGTTTCGCCAGAGGTCGCCGTACGGAGCCCAAGCGAGGCTTGTGAAGTTGTAGCCCAGATGTTTTCCAGCCAGGAGGCGAGGGCGGTTGGCGAAAACGACATCGTTCTTGGTGAAGCATTCCTCGGCCGCTGACGGGGAGGCGACGATGAGAACGCGACGGTTGCCAAACCAGAGGAGGAGGACGGGGCCATGGCGGTTGGATAAGGCGGCGAGAGACCTGTGAAGGGGTTTCTTGAGTAAGTGAAGATGGCCAATTATGGGGAGAGTAGGGAAGGGGCTGGGAGGAAGATGTTGGAGCTTGCTGAGGAAATGATTGGTAAGAACATAGAGGACGAAGAAGAGAATGATTTGCAAGAACATGGTGTTCTTGGCACCGACAGAGAAACTGGATGTTGTATGTAAATGTGGTTTACACTGCAGAGGGGGCCTTGGAACCCAAATTGATAGTTATCTGCTGACTTTTAACAGATGAGCCTTTTACGGGTGTCATTGTCCGTGTGAACTCGATGGAAATTCTGACCCAAGGAAAGCAGACGGAGATGTTCGATAGGCCCCGATGATGGCACTGGATATAAGCAATCTCTAACAATGTGTACAGGAATTTTTTTTCCCCCACCTATTTAGGTAGAAGGAATGATTTGTTTTAGGTGAAGTGATGCAAACGAGATCATGTTACGTTTAAGGATTTGATAACACCAATGGGCAAGTACTCGTTCAAAGTTCATTTATTTGGTAAATAACTAAAGTCTTCATATTTCTTTTTCATTCATTTGTCATTCAAGTTTGAATTGATATAATGCTGGCAACTCAATTCAATTCAAAAGTCACATTATAAACTCATTTTAAATTCTCAATTGCCCTAAATTAAATTCTTATTCAATTTTAAATGTTAAGGCTCTATTTAGTTAGACTTTAATTTTTATTTTAATTTTTTAATTTTTTAAAAAAATAATAAAAAATAAAAAAGTACATTAATATAGTACAAAATCAAAAATATTAACACAACAACCAATATAAAAATACAACAACTACAATAAAAAATTATAACTTTTAAAAAAATCAAAAACTAAACCCATCTAACCTTGTTACTTTGTGGCCCAATCCTTTCAAGTAACTTCCTGAGGAAAGAGACCATGGAGATCAGGAAGTTTAGAAGAAACCTATGGTCCGAGTTATTTATGTCTTGGGAGGCTGAACCCAAAAAAATTAAAAAAGAGAGATTTTGACTAATTTTAATGTAAACTTAAATAAAGAATCAGTTTAATAGAAATTAATATAACATTATTCCTCTAAATATTATATTTCACAAAATAATTCGTCTGAGTGCATAGTTGACAGGGGTTAGGAACTGTGGCTATGCTTGGCTTTTTGCTGTATTTGTAATGTTTTCTCTTTTAACTAATTGATTAATTATTGAAATAGAGATGAGAAAGATAAAAACAGATTTGGAAGAAGGGATACAGATGGATATGCTTATTTTAAAAAAAATGGGGAAAGCTTTTGTTTTCCAATGAAATTTTGAATACATGCAGAAACAATGTCTTCATTTCCAAGTGTGATCAGTCTACATTCCACTCGTAGACATAAAGTAGCGATGGATGGGAAAGAAATCATCAGTCGAGGTAGTTGAACAGATACAAAGAAAACTCGACTAAACTTTGTATTGAACTTATAGTTTTAAAAAGTACAAAGTTACACAAGTATTTATACCGGTCAACAAGTGAAGTCAATAAAACAAACTAAACATTAGGTAGCTGCCTAAGCTCAGCTTCAACATAAAACCTCCAGCTTAAGTTAAAAACTAAAACTAAAAACACGTGATAAATTTTGGTGAACAGAAGTCATACAGCAAACTACTTAGTACCCACTAGCATCTTGCATTTATTGAAAAAGACAACAAATGGATGAGCGTTGAGGAAAAAAGGCGCGTGTCGAAGAAACTGTGGGCCAAGGTTGCAATGCGATACCTAACGCTAAATGGTACGGGATATTAATACAGAGAAAGTTTTTTTTTTCTGTTTTTTGAAGTAAAGTGTTTTTACTAAAAGCTTAAAATAATTAACTTTTTAATAATTTCACTGAGAAGTACTTGATACTGAATCGTCATAACTACCATGACAAATGAGACCCTCAACAAAAACAAACCAAAAAAACCCCCTTTCAAAACAAAAATAAACAAAAAAAACCCCCCTTTTTTGCTAGGCTCGCATATTTATGGGCTCGAATTGTAGAAAGTTTCACTTACCTTTTAAGTTTGAGTGATGAAGAGTGGATAACATGAAAGGTAGAAATGTATGTTACAACTTTACAGTTATAAATTAGAGTTTTAAATAATAATAAAATAACAAGTTTACTTAGTTTAAATGCATTTTCCCTCAAATCATGAATTAAAGAAAAAGAAATAAAGGCACAAAACTTCTTGTTTCTCAGTGTTCAATCACAATAGCAGTTCCAAAGAAAATCCAGCTATCCAGTTGGATTAATCAATATTAAAAGGTCGTTGCAACTTTTCTTCATTTCTTTCTTCAGAATTAATGTATGGAGATGATTGAGTTTCCGTATCAAGGGTTATTAGCCTGATAGAAGAAGTTATAATAACATGATTGGAAACGTTTTTAGTTTTAGTTTTTATTTTTTAAAAACATAAAAATTGAAAAAATAATAATATAGAAAAAAAATACACAAAACACATAAAAATTAAAATTAAAAATTAAAATCAATAATAATACCAAACATCTCCTAATTATTTGAATAGGTTTTTTATTTCTATTCTAGTTTCTGTTTTTTAAATATATAAATAAAAAATATAGAAACTAAAAAAATAACTCATTAACAAAAATATAAAAATTATTAAATAATATAAAAATTAATAAAAACACATAAAAATGAAAATAAAAAGTTAAATCAAACGATAGAATCTGTTTGGTTTAAATATTTATTTCTATGTTCTATTTCTATTTTTAAAATATAAAAATTAATACAAATTATTTTAATCAGTTTTTATATATTTTTATATTTTTCATCAATTTTATGCTTTATTTTCATTGATTTTGTGTTTAGAAAAATAAAAATAGAAAATAAAACTGAGTTCAAAGCCAAACTATCTTCATATTTCATTTCTAGTTGGCTACCATACGTCTTAAGCTGATGGTGTGTCCTATCAATGAAAATATTTTATTATTATGGTGGTTATTATTAATATTATCAAAAAAATTAAATATTATTAAATATCTTAAATTATTATTAACATATAATTGAAATATTTCAAACGTTTTCTTCTCAAATAACTGTTAATGACTACTAAATGATAGTCATATAATTGGATCATAAACGAGCACTTAACCATTTACTAGAGAAATCTTTGCTACTACATATATAGACGTTTGCAAGCAATTCCTGATGAAAAAAATAAAAGAGGTGAATGGGCTAAGATTTCTTAGCACTTTTTATTGGTGTATTTCTTATATAAGAGAAAGGAAAGAACAATAACCAACTTAAGAAGCTACTAGAAGAAAGAAAACAAATGAAGTCAACAAATCAAGTCTACAAGGCTAAAGGAGAGAGGTGGGCTTCAAGACAAAGAACACTAGACACAAAACAACAACTTAAAGATAACAACTCAGAAGGCCCATCGTTCATTCTTGTTTATTAGTTGAATGGGTCCAGTTCGGCTAAAGCCTGATTTTTCTTCTGTAACCCATCAACCTAGCGAGTTCATTAAGCCCAGATATATAAGAGGCAGGAAGGATCTAAAAGCTTAACCCTAGATAACAGTTGGCTTCCTATCTTGCGTCGTTTCCTGCTCAGAAAACCTCGACACTAACCCTTTCCGACCTGACGTAGAGCTCCCATCGTCGTGTGTCCCTAAACCTCCATCTTTCAACAGCCTCTCGTAAGTTGGAGTATTCGTATCATGTATACCCAGCTTAACCAGAAAAGAGTGAAAAGGAGAGGGAGATAGAGCCTTAGTCAAAAGGGTGGCAAGTTAAGAGCTTGAAGCAACGAGAAGAAGATGAATGTCTCTGAATTTAACTTTTTCATGAATGAGGTGGCAATCGATTTCGATGTGCTTCATTTGTTCTTGAAAGATTGGATTTTTAGCAATGTGAATTGTTGACTTGTTGTCGCAATATAAATAGGTGGGTCGAGGTGGCTTAAAGTTGAAATCTTTGAGGAGATAAAGGAGCTACTGGAGCTCACAAGTGGTCGTTGCAAGAGCTCAGTATTTTGCTTCGAAGGAACTGCGAGAGATTGTCACATGCTTCTTAGATTTCCAAGAGATCAGCAAGGAGCCAAGGAAGATGCAGAAACTTGTGACAGATTTGTGGGTTTCAGGACATGAAGCCTAGTCTAAGTTTGAAAAAGCTCGAAGTTGAAGTGAAGAGGAGAGGTGGAAAAGGATCCCCTGTCCCTAAACTGCTTTGAGGTAACATAAAACTCGATATGCTGTCTGTAAATGTGAGAGTGTAGGTGTTGAACCAAGGGAGGTTCTCATCTTGGTTTTGATGATAACAAAACATGCTTAATCACTAATGGTTTAAGTTTATGATGTTAATCTTAAAGTTAGGTA
>JAOXYD010116555.1:0-11316 GCA_028565735.1 Pinacopodium congolense | reverse complement strand
TCCTAGTTTTTCAATACAAGTAATCATTTCTATTAAAGAAAGGTGCCCTACTAATGTTTTGACCCTTATGCCTAAATGAACCTAACAAATGTGCCATGATGTATGTTTAGTCATAGTTGTGCTAGAAACTAATACAAGTGTGAGAACTAAGCTCTGATACCAATTGTAAGCCCTAAAAGCACTCTAGAGGGGAGGTGAATTAGTAATAAAAACTTTCTTAACAAATTTAAACTTAAAACCAAAGCCAATTCAATTCAACGAGATATATAAAAGTGAATGTCAAATTGATAATAGATAAATTAATAATCAAAATATACAATAAGAAATAAGTAAAGAGGAAAGGGAAGAAAAAGAAAAAAAGATTTATATAAGTTCATCTACCCTAGCGATAGGCTACGTCTTTTCTCCAACTACTTGTTGGATATTGTTCTTTACTCACAACTTAAAAACAAATAAAATATTCATCTAGAGTAAAGAGTAACTCTTACAAGAAAAATCTTTTTCTAGGCAAAGAGAAGTCTTTACAACCCAAATATTTTAAGGAAAAGAGAAGCCTATACAAGACATAATCTTCTTGTTTAAGGTGAAGAGAAACCTTATGACCAATCTTTATATGGTAAGAGGAGCCTTGAGACACTTAACTAACCTAACAATTCAAATAACCCATTCACAAGTAACTAAGAACACTTGTGGAAATATTTTACTTAAAGCACAATTAAAGTAAAGGCTCTAATACATTTACAAATGATATTAATGATCAATGACACTATTGGAAGCTTAAACAAAATTAATATGATAGATTTGGTGCACTAAAATTTTTTATGATTGATAAATTGTAATATGAAAGATCACATAAACTAAACCTAGATAGTTTTGATAAATATGACAACATATGCTTCCAAATAATTAAATAAGCCTCTAAAAATTCAATTAAATATTCAATGACCCTTCAGAGGACCTAAACAAATAGAGAAACATTTTAGAAACAAGAAATTTAGATTTAAATTCCCAAATATTTGAATGAAAGATAGTGCACAAAATTTGGGCATTTTAGAGCAGTCTATAAATTTATAGTCTAAATAGAAAATATAAGTGATTAAAAATCAAAATAAAAATATTTGGATAATCTGGATAAATCACAACAAGTTTTCACACTCAGAAATTGCTCTAGTTAATAAAAAACGAGATTAGCTCAAGAGTAGAAAAATCAAAGAAAGTTTAGGTGTATCTAGAAAACTTTTTTTAAAACAACTGAACTAATCTTCAAAAAATTTAAAAAAATTGTTTAACACACTCTATGAAATTTAATTAAATAGAAAATAATTATGTCTCTAGTTTAGAAATAGATTAAAACATCAAGAACCATGCTGAAAGTAAGAATAAAAAAATCTGGACAGTTTCAGTATATCTAAGAAGAATAGACTTGAAACCTATAAAATAATATTCCAAAAATTGAAAACAAATGCTTAAACAAACTCTAGGATACTTAAATAAACCCAAAAAGATAATTTCAGGATTTTAGAAGTAAGTAAAGATAGTAAGAATCAATATTAAAGTACAAATTAAAACAGTTTTGCGCTATGAGCGAATTCACGCTCTAATCTATCAAAATAAATACCATAAAATACAAAAATATGATAAAAAATATTAACACTTAATATAACTGAAAAAATGAATTCATATAAAGAAAATAGATTAATATGGAGAGGGATGAAATTAAACCAAAACAGTGAAGAAAAGAGGAAAATGGTGAAGAAGGAGGTAACCTTAAGGTGTTAATGATTTTTGTCTTTCAATCTTGTTTCTAGGACTTAAAAATATACTTAAAGTATCTAGAGATGTTGTATATAGCGTTAGAAAAGGTTTTGAGACATTTAAATTATAGCCTTAATCGTTTGGAAGCTAAACGGGACTTTAATGCTAAAAAGGAAATAAAGTGCTACTAGAGACAACTTTGAGTAATATGTTTTCTTAAAGCTTCAATCAACATTTTGAGTGCTTAAAAAACGAGATAAAATTCTAATGTACGCTTATAACCTTAAGATTTGTATGATGATTTTGAAGCAATAAAAAAATGATTTTGGTACTGAAAAATCATATTGAATGATGATAATTCAAATCTGGAGAGATTTAAGGTATGTCAACAAAAGAGTTTTAACCAAACGAATTTTAATTTTAAAATTGCAAAAATATGACTAAAGCAATTCTTAAAATATCCAAACATTGAATAAGACTTCAAACCAGATTTTAAATATAATTTGAGATCATATGAATAATCAAAATGATTTAATGACTATGTTATGAAACTTTATGCAACTTTTAAAAACTATATGCAATGCATGGTAAAAATTGAGCCCCTAGATTAATTAGAAAATAAGTAAAACTTACAATCATATTAAAAGCAACCTAACTAAGGTCTTGTAGATTGCATATCTATTTTTTGTTCTTTAACTTCATCTTTGCAATTCAAGCCTCAAGTTTTCTAAATGGAATCATCTTGAAATAAACCTATCTTTGAACGTCAAGGTATAAACTTAAATTATTAGTAAAAATTAAGATTGAAACCTCCTTTGGTTCAATAGTTTTAAAATGAATATGTAGCAATCAAATGATATATGTTATTTTAATCAATGAAAGATAACTGTTAAACGTATGAGATATGTAAATATGGACATCTAATTAAAAACTATAGTGGATAAGTCTAGAGTGAATCGCTATTTTACACACTAAAGTCCAATACTTAAGCCTAAATCTACAACCCAAAATTAAATTCCAAATATCCCCTTTTCGATATTGGGTAAATTATTTCTATATCTTTCAATTAGAAGTCTATTAAGAATTACTCCTTGTTCATAGTATCTGTTGTTGGTGTAACTCTCTGGCCTCGTATTCCTTGGGTTTTATAGGTCCATCAGTTTCCATGTGGTTCATCCCTTATTCAATACTTATAGAGGTTGACTTTGATATCATTTGTAATAATTTATGTTTAAACTAATTAAAAAACATTAACATATTGAACTTTACAGAAACCTAAGTCTAGTATAATCTAATGAGGAATTCATGAATTAATAGTCATATTTTATTTTATAAGTTTATAAACTATCTCATCTCTTTGTGACTATCTAAGATAGGAGTTTTACTCCCTTCCATAAGTGATATCACACAAACAATGTCATGCTACATTTTAAATTTGGCAGATTCTTTTAAAAAGATCAATAATCTGAATGGGCTTAAGATATAATTGAGTGATTGGCTAAAAATTCATTACTTTGGAATAATTGGGAACAATATGATTTTCCTAGCTATGATTCTTAGTTTGGTTTGCTTAAATATTATGTATCAATTTGGTTGATGGTTGAAAATTCATCACTTTGGGATAATTAGGAACAATATATATTTTCCGAGTTATGATTCTCAGTTTGATTACCTTAAATATTATATATCAATTTGGTTGATTTGTTTTTTTCTTTTTCAGAACATGACATCATGAACAGTATTACTCACAGCCTTTTGTTCAAAACTAGATTTTGTTATGAAGTAGGCATAAATAATTTAAAATTGACAAAAGTCTAATGCAACATCAAAAAGTGCATTTTTCAAAAAGCAAAAAATAGAAAGTGCTTAATTTTTAACCAAATGCGAATTTAGATTGGCTTAGGAATTCAATAGTGGTTTTCAGCTAATAGGCACAAAAAAAGCATTGAATTTGGAGACTAAATATTTTATCATTTCTTTTTTCAAACTCTATTTGGGTAAATTTAACAAAAATATCCAGACATAAATTTAATTCAGTTATTCAACCCTTTGCAGTATCAAATGGCGAGCCATGTAAATGATTAAAACTCAAAAGCCTTTTAAGTTTAGGGATTTGTCTCAGGATCACAAGGTCCTAGTCACTAGCTCGTGCTTTACTTCAAAATCTCTGCGTTCCTATGCATGACGAAGATTTTCTTAAGCTACCCCAAATAGGGTCAATTATCCATCCTTTTAAAACAAAATAGATGCAACCAATATTATCACATTAATATTGTATCCGTATTGAATTTTGTTATGATCAAGATTTTGAATATCTTACCAGTACAAGTACCATATTTATCTTTAATATGATACTGTACCGGTATTGGTACTGGATTTATTTTTAAAATTATAAATAAATCTCTAAATTTTATAAAATTTATAAAATAGTCCAAAAATTAAACAATTAAATTCAAAATTTCAAAATACAAAATTTTCTTTTTCGATTTCAAAATTTTTAAAATTTTTAAATTTTTTATTCTCGGTACCAGTTGGAACGACGTGTTCCAGCCGGTATCGACCGGTATTCAAACTTAGTACGATACAACCCCTTTTCATTCCATTTCTCGGCCAATACGGAACGAAATTTAAAACATTGGTTACGATACAGTGTTACATTAAAACCAATTAATATTGAAAATTTTATAGAATAATTTTGTAAAATTATAAAATATTTTATACATTTAATAAAATTTACAAAATATTCTCTTAGTATGTTATATTATATAGCTTTTTACTATTCTTTAACATAGTCTAAAAAAATCAATAATAGTTTAAATTTGAAATAATAATAAATTTGTTAATTAACTTAAATATTATATTAATTCCTACTCATTACAAATTTAGTTGTATTTATTAATAGAGAATTTAATTGTAACTGATGACATATGGGAGGGGTTGTTTATACTCTTTGACATCTTTGTGGATCTAGCCAAAGACACCACAGATGATGTAGGAGAAGGATAAATCTGCAATGTTGGGAGGGTCTGCTACTATTGCATCTTTATCTTTTTAATATTTACAAATTTACTTTGATATAGATTGATATCTTGAATGTTGGCCAGTATTATCCAGTAAGGCTAATACCAGCCAATATTTAGCATCGATACTGTACTAAGCCTGATAGTACCATTTTTCAACAAATACAACACATATAATTTTCAAAAGTTTGGATACAACTTCTAATTTTATCCTAAAATTCTTGGTTTCATTTTATTTAATTTCTTCATTAATTTATGTAGAAATTTTCTTAAACCATTTAACAAATTACTACTTATGTAATAGAAATTACTCGAATACCTCCAAAATTAAGAAAAAATTGAAAAAGCTAATAATATATATGGTCTTTTAAAATGGAATACTAAATTTCATTGTTTATGGTTATTTATGAAATCTATTACAAGCACATCAATCTCAAATGCAGTGAAATTAAATTCTACATAAGGTAAAATGGTTAATTCAACAGTTATTAGCTCCAATTTGTACAAAGAAAATTGGCATGCAAGGATTAACCATGATTCATAGGGTTAACCATTATTTCTATTATAAACAAGGCAATCATGTGATTTTAAGGGCTGTTTAAAAGGATTTTTTATTTTTGATTGTGTTTTTAGTTTTCATTTCTTATTTCTTATTTTTATTTTTAAGGATCAATACAATCCAAGAGATCTCAAGGTTCAATATATTCTTGATCCTATAAGAGAATTAGATCCTAAACATCATAAAAATAACAATAACAATCATATAACAAAAAAGGATGAAGAAGCTCATTATTTTGGTTTTTGAATCTCCTGTCTCTTTGATAATTCTTGTTATGAAATACAATCTTGATCTTCAATTCTATGTGTTTTGATTTAACTTTTAACTTCAAACTTGTTCAAAATCCTTGTAAGATGTCTATAAAATGACTTATGTACCTTTGGGTTGACTCTCCATATTCTAAGATGCAAAAGTCCCTAAGAAAAGACATAGAATTGAAATAAAAATGCAAAGGGCCTGATACAATTGTGAGCCAGGGCATGAAACCTATTGGAAGCTCATAGCCTTAAGCCTAGCCATAAATCCTTCTAATTTTTTCTCTCATTGTATTTCTTGATGCATTATTCATCATTCATCACATGACCTTGATATTTGATATAAAACATCCTAACTTGATATCCTTGTTTTTCAAATTGACTCCACATCTCTTCTAACTTCAAAATTGTATTCAATTGCTGAATAAAGTCTTATAAAAACATAAACAAGTATTAAAAATAATATAAACAATGTATTATTCAAGAATTAACCAAATATGCATACAAATCATATGGAATTGTTTCTCAAATCTAAGATAATCATTAAGAAAGCATGCCTAAAAGATATATAATTTAGGTACTATAAAATACCCTCATAATTGAGTTATTGCTTATCCATAAGCAACCACTTAAACACTTCACTCAAAATAATCTCAATCAAAAGTTGGAAGTTAATTGATTACAAATAAATATCAATCAATATCTTTGATCTAGTGCATATTTCATAATTGTATCATGACAAAAATGTTGTTATCATATACCAAACACACCATCAGTAAATAGACAATCCTTTATGCACAATATCAAGAATCTAAGTAGTTTCATAAAAATTATCATGCAAGATTGGTCAAGGATGTTTAAAAACAAAATAAAACACAATTCAATTTACACTTTGGAGCAATTTTTTAGGATTCACCTTGTCTTTTGATGCGAGAATCAACACCTTGTTATGAATAACCCTAATTACTAAACTCAGCTACTCCTTTCAATATATTTGAGATGTCATATAGCCTTTTAATGTGAAGGTAAATATTTTATCATAAACACCCTCGCATACTTAGTTAGATCAAAATCTCAAATAACTACTAGTGCCATTTATGAACATCAATCTTTTTATCAGTATGAAGATAGCAGAGTGAAAAATTATGCTCATGTTATCATACATATATTTCATTTTCAAATTTTAATGAATACTAAACATCATATTCCAAATTCATAAAATAATCCTTATGAAATGTCCCTAGACACATGATATCATACATAATAGACACCATAACACATGAAAATAACTCAAAATAAAATGAGAAAAAAACTAAAAAAATGGATAAAAATCATTTAAGATTTAATCAATGATACTAAATTAAAAATATCAATTGAATTATAATACCACAATCATCAATCAACTTATTATAAAAGTCATTCTAACATGAAGTATTCAAATCATCATCATTGAGCTCACAACCAATCAATTTTGTGGAATATAATAAACTGGCCAAGTTCATCTTTCCATTTACACTTAAACCAAATTATTCTCAATTTGAATATAAAACAAAATAATGCATAAAAGGGTGATAAGAAGAGAACATGACTCCCATGAATGTTGAAATCCAAGCTATAGGTGCGAATCAAGAGACTTGTAGTCCATTTCAAGTGAATGAAACTTTGGAGCAATCGATTAAATCTTGTTTTTTTTTCCATTACTTGTATAACAACACTAAAATACAAGCTTTTCCAAATGATTATATCAAAAAGAATAAAATAAAAAAGTCAGAAATTTAAAAAAACTAAATCTTACTAACACAAATGTTCAAACATCCATAATGGAAAAAACAAACTAAACCCGATTAAAAGAAATAAAGTAGAAGTGGTGAACTCATCGTAAGCTACCAAATAATAAAATTTACCTAACTAAGTAGCTAGGGTTAGTTAGAGTCGAATCCATAGGGAGCTAGGGTATGCTAAAGCTAATATAATGTTACTTAAAAAGGAAAATAAAAAGAAAAGAAAACCTCTAGATACGGAAACATTAAACTAAATACTAAAAACAATTAATGAAATAGAAGCAAACAAACAAGAAACAAATAACAAACACGAAAATCTAGGTGGAAGATAAATCTGGGATTCTGGACTTATAATTGATCCTCAAAATACATAATTTTGTGATTGGTCTAAGATGCTAGCTTATAGATTCAAACAAGCTCTCAAACCCTTAGTTTCTCCAAATTTAGATAGGTTTTATATGGTAGAAAACCTATCCTTAACCACAAGGCAACCTAGAATAAGTTCTCTAGATTTAACGAAGTGCTAGTATTAGGAAACTAGGGAATGATTAACCTAAGCCATGATCACACAAGTTTGGGCCATGTAACTTAGAAAATTGGGATCCTAGATTAATGAGGTAAGTTTACCTACAAACCCATTTAACCTATTGCCACTTATGAAAATCACCAAGGACAATTACATGTCACATGACTCAATCCTAGCAATTGAACTAAGAATTACACCTAGGGTAGCTTATCCTAAGCATTAATTCCTAATTTATGACATTTATGCGGAATCACAATTCAATCCTAACCTAAATCACAAAGCCCATTAAATTCCTAGTCAATTCTCATAATTATTCATCCAAAATTCCATCATTAACTTCCAACCCAAGACTAAACTAACCAAACATTACTAAAATAATTAAAAAAAAATTAAACAAACTAATAAGATAAGAAAATAAATAAAATAAGGGGTGGAAAAAATAAATAAACACTAGAAAAGAACAATCCCAAAGTTATAAAATTAAGAACAAAACTCAAATTAACAAGAATAAAGCATTCCATTAACAAAGAACAATAACTAAGGTTTAACAAAAATATTTAAAAAAAATACACCAAACAATTAATATTTAAAGAGTAAAACAAGAAATAAGGAGAGCAATAACAAAATAAATGGAAAATACAAATAAAAGAAAGCAAAATAAACTATGAACTAAAGAAAGGAAACTAAGAAAAACAAAAAGAAGAAGATGGAACCAAGAACTGTCGGCTATCTAAGATAGAGCTCCTAAAAACTAATAAAAGAAAAGAGAGAGAGGTGTTATCTTCATGTGGAGGCCTAGTTATATGTGAGGAGGTAGGGTTTTGCGGTTTTTATTTGATGGAGTGACCTTTGTGCCATATTTTTTTAAGCTCTCCCAGTTTAACTTTTTCTTGGAATGTGTCATTACCATTGTTTTGTCTTTGGTTGAAACTTGACCAAGTTCTTATCTTGTTGACCATTATTGATGGGACTCTCTCATGGAGCTTAAAGGTTGGCCAAATTCCTTGCTCATTTAAAATCTCACCCGGGGAATGAAGGGCTGAAGCCTTGGCTTTGGGTTTAACCTTGGCCTTGACCTTGATCGTGACTCTTGGATGGAGCTCTGTCTCGAGCAGGTGGTGCTTTAATATATTGATCTTGTTTTCCTTGGAGACCTACCTAGGGATGCGTGTTTTTCCTAGGTATGGAAGGCTTCCTTTTACATGTTTCTTAAATTCTCTTCCTTAAACAATTTTGTTCCTTTGCTTGCTTTTCCCTTTTTTTTCCCTTCATAATTGAAAATTTTTTCAATATTTGCTCCACAATTCATTAAAAAGGGGTAACATGTTCATTAAATAAAATATAACATAAATTAAGCATTTTTTAACAAATAATATAAATGAATTCAAATGGAATAACATATAAAATTATAACAAATTCATTCCTATCAAATATTCCCACACTTGAAGTATGGCTGGTCTTGATAGTAGCTCGGTGAAGAATCAAACATGTACTACATACCCTGTAAAACGGGACACGTATAAAAAGGGTAACCTAAAAATGATAAAACTTCACATACTTGAGCTTGTTGTTCATTCATCAGTACGTGTGCAGTTGAGGGTGTGAAATTCTCACTTGATGCTCAAACCTAGAAGTAGCAAAATAATCAAATGAATTATCGTGATAATAAGAATAAGAAGCAAACTCAGAGGTATGTTGATAATGATCCATTGTCGCTAAAACATCTAAAAACTAGAAAAAGCTATAAATCAAAGACAAACAAAAGATAAGATGACTAACAACAACAAAAACAAAAACAAAAATAACATTAAAAATAGCTAAAACATAAACGCCAGCTCCCCGATAACGGTGCCAAAAATTTGGTGAGCTCGTCGTAACCTATCAAATAATAAAATTTACCTAACTAACCTAACTAAGTAGCTAGGGTGAGTCAGGGTTGAATCTACAGGGAGCTAGGGTATGCTAAAGCTATTCTAATGTTACGTAAAAAGAAAATAAAAAGAAAAGAAAACCCCTGGATATGGAAACATTAAACTAAATACTAAAGAAAATTAACGAAACAGAAGCAAGCAAACAAGAAATAAATAACAAATTCGAAAAGTTGGGTGAAAGATAAATCTGAGATTCTGGACTTATAATTGATCCTCGAAATAAATAATTTTGTAATTGGTCTAAGATGCTAGCCTATAGATTCGAACAAGCTCTCAAATCCTCAAATCCTTCAAATTTAGATAGGTTATATATGATAGAAAACCTATCCCTAACCATGAGGTAACCTAGAATAAGCTCTCTAGATTTAACGATGCGATAACATTAACAAATTAAGGAAAGACTAACCTAAGCCATGATCACATAAGCTCAGATCATGTAACTTAGAGAATTGGGATCCTATATTAATTAGGTAAGTTTACCAATAAACCCATTTAACCTATTATCGCTTATGGAAATCTCCAAGGACAATTACGTGTGATATGGCTTAATCCTAACAATTGAACTAAGAATTACACCTAAGGTAGCTTATCTTAAGCATTAATTTCTAATTCATGACATTTATGCAGAATCCCAATTTAATCCTAACCTAAAATCACAAAGCCCATTCAATTTCTTGTCAATTCTCACAATTATTCATCCAAATTCCATTATTAACTTCCAACCTAAGACTAAACTAACTAAACATTACTAAAATAATTAAAACAACAATTAAAAAAACTAATAACATGATAAAATAAATAAAATAAAGGTTGGAAAAATAAATAAACACTAGAAAATAATAAACCCAAAGCTAGAAAACTAAGAACAAAACTCAAATTAACAAGAACAAAGCATTCCATTAACAAAGAACAACAACTAAGGTTTAACACAAATATTTAAATAAAATACACCAAAAAACTAATATTTAAAGAGTAAAACTATGAACTAAAGAAAGGAAACTAAGAATAACATAAAGAAAAATATGGAACCAAGAACCTTTGGCTATCTAAGATGGAGCTCCTAAAAACTAAGAAAAGAAAAGAGAGAGAGGTGTTATCTTCATATGGAGGCCAAGTTATATGTGAGAAGGTTGGGTTTTTTGGTTTTTATTTTATGAAGTTCTGTTTTTTTCCATTTTTTAAAGCTCTCCCAGTTTAACTCTCTCTTGGAATGTGTCTTGTCCATTATTTTGTCTTTTTATCCTGGCTCTTGACCTTTGTTTTGTCTTTTTTAAAGCTTGACCAAGTTCTTATCTTGTTGAGTGGGCTCTCTCATGGAGCTTAAAGGTTGGCCAAATTCCTTTCTCATTTAAAATCTCACCTGGGGAATGAAGGGATGAAGCCTTGGCATTTGGTTTTTCCTTGGCCTTCACCTTGACTGTGATTCTTAGATGGAGCTCTCTCTCCCGCAGGTGGTGCTTTAGTTGCTTTAGTTTCTTTGTCTTGGCTTC
>JAOXYD010116544.1:0-11317 GCA_028565735.1 Pinacopodium congolense | reverse complement strand
ATCTCCTCTTTAAGATGAGGGGTGGCTAGAATTTTCATAACTTCAGTAAGAGATTATTTCTCATCATGTCAATGATAAATAATTAAGTCCGCTAGTTAAAGATAGGACTAATTCCCATATCACTTGATAATTCCAAGAGATAAGCATTAGCACTTATCTTCTTGAGAATCTTATCAAGTCCAACACTCTTTAAAGGAAGTTTTTTATATTTTCCTTTTGGAAATTAATTTACATGAATTCTTATCATCACCATATTCCCTTCATTAAATTCCACCAAATGAATGTGTTGATCAACACGTTCCTTATAAGTCAAGTTTCTAGTTGTTATCTTTTGTCATAACTTATCAAATATATCTTTCATATGTGCAAAACAATCAGCTTCAACACTAACTTATGTTGTTTGGGGTAAAGGCACCAAATCTATAGGCCTTCCTGGTTGAATTCCTAAAACTATCGCAAAAGGACTCTTGCTAGTTGGCTTATATATAGAACTATTGAATGCAAATCCTACCATAGGAAGAATTAGGTCCTAGTTATTCACATTATCCACAACTAGGTTTCTTAATACATCTCTTAAGCTTCTATTCACCACTTTTATTTTTTCATAAGAGCTTGAAAACTGAAGCTTAGTATTCAATGTCTTTCATAGATTTCTCTAAAATTAACTTATAAATTTCACATCACAATCTGAAACTATAGTTAAAGGTAACCTATGAAAGTGTACAAGTTCTTTGAAGAAGAGTTTAACAATATAGACAGCATCATATGCCTTATAACAAAGGATAAAATGACTCATCTTTGAAAATCTATCCACCACCACAAAAATATAATCATACCCTTTTGTAGACTTAGGGATTCCTAAGATAAAATCCATTCTCATGTCTTGCTATAGTTCATGTGACGTAGGCAATGGTGTGCATAGTCTAGAATTCTGTTTCTTTCCTTTCAGTAGTTGACATATTCGATATTTTCGTATAACCTTAGACATATCACACTTTAAAAAGGGCCAATAAAAGTGGTCTTCAACCAATGCTATGGTTTTATCTCTTCTAAAATGGCCTATTACCGCTCTATGTAATTTCCAAATTACATACTTCCTTATAAGAGTATTGGGTGGGCTATGTTGATTTCATTTAAAAAGATAGTCATTGCAGATTACAAAAGGAAAGTGTTTTTCTTAAAAGAGGTAATTTACTTAGTAAATATTCTAGTGTAAAGTCTAAAAATTTAGCCTGTAATTCCTCCATTTCTTTTAGTAATGCTTGGGGTGATTTAAGGGCTATTTATATTACTTCCCTCATTGCTACTTGGCATTAGTTTTCTAATAAGACCAATTAATCCAAATTAATTCACAAATTAAGTCCTTGAAGAATACATTTCCTTCCTTTTTCAATTTCAAATCAACAATAATGACAAGGGCATCAATCACAAATAATATATGGCAATATTTTAGATCCAAGTTATCATTTCATAGGGAATGCCCAGATTGTAATTACTAAGCCAAATTAGGTCACAATTATCTAAAGATTCTGAATCAAATGAATTTAACTACTAAATTTACCAAATGAAATTAGAAGGTCAAGCTGTGTAGAATAACTTAGTTAAAACAAAAAGGATTGCCTAATTGATAAATTATTTATGGAATTGGTTTATAATGATCTAAATGGATTAATTATAGATTGAAAGACATGTCCTAGGGTCACTTCTCTTAATTAAAGCCATACTATAGTTAAGACAAGGCTTTTTTGTTAAATTTCTTAAGTTGAAGTTTGATCATTCATCAATCTTTAAGCATTAGGCATAAAATCTCGGAAGCTTAACTTAAAACTTCTAATTTTTATATTATAACCCTTAAGATAAACCAAGGTTTGGTTAAACAATGATTTAAATTAGGTTACTTAATGATTTTTCCAATAAAATACGTAGATTTCTCTAATATTAAGTTGTTTCTTAACTTTATTTTAAGTGTTTAGCTTAAAATAATCCTTAATCTCTTCATTTAAGCAAAAAACAATCTTTAATCATGCATATAAATAAGTTTAGCATATATCTAGATAATTTCAGAACTATTCAACAACCAAAAATCAAATCAGCCAATCATTTGAAATAAAAAATAGATCATACTCATTGTGTTCATCATGTTCTTGAACAAATGATAACTAAAGGTGAAATTTTAATATGAAAATAGGTTAGAATGCATTAATAATAGGTTATAAACACGTTTACAAGCTTGAATCACATGTCTAAGCTTCCATAATCCTTAACTAGGAACTCAGATTTGCAAAACAAGATAAAAAAAGATGAATAAGAAGAGAAAAGAGCCTTAGAACTAGCATAGTCTGATTTCTCTCTTTGATTTCATGTTCCAGGTGTTTCTTCTTGTTGTTTCTGGCTTCAGACAGTCAATATATATGTTAGAAGTAAGTGAGAGCAAGTTGCACAAGTTGCATCGAATCAGGTGGAAGATTTATCTAGTTTTGTCTCGACTACCATTAAAATGGTGCTTGAAAAGGAGTACAATGTCACCATTTAACCCCCCCTCATTTGCGTCCAAGAATAGAGTAAAACGTAAGTCTTCGGGAGTTAAACGCGGAGTTGTTAGGTACTGTCATTTTACTCCTAATTTAGCTTCATTCTAAACAATCCAAGATACAAATTAAACAATTTAACAGCAAGATAGGAGTGAATTAATATCAAAATATCATGAAAAACTCTATAAAATGAACTCCTATCACTGCTACAATTACAAATCCCTTTTCCTTGCTGATAGTTTCAAATTCACTCTCCTTAAGGATATTAAGAGGCTTTTTTCAAGCTTTTTTTTATTTTCTTATTACTTCCTCTTTACTTTTCTTTTATGTCTACCTTCATAGGCTTCAAATTTATCTTCTTTCCATAAAATATAAACTGATATGTGTTAACTTTTTCAAAATATTACATGTCACGATTCGACCAAATAAAATGTATGATACTTTCATCGGAACGACATCACACCAAATAGAATATTCATATACTCCTAATTTGAAAGATGCCAAGAACTTTCAATTAATGGGTATGATACTATCATTTACCCAAGCAACTTTGTAAGGTTGTTGATGCTTCTATAAAATTAAATTCAATCGTTTCACCATACTTTCTTAAACTACATTTATACTACTTCCTCTATCAATGATAAGCTAATATACTTTATCTCCATATCTAACTTGAGTAAAGGAAATAGCAGTATAATGCCATTCTTCTTATTCTTTAGCCTGTATAGGCCTCGTTATATTAAGATTTGAGGGACTAGCTTGTTCATCACTAGAGCCTCCTTCTATCTCCTCTCAATCTTGCCTTACTATAATTTGAGGGACTAGCTTGTTCATCACTAGAGCCTCCTTCTATCTCCTCTCCATCTTGCCTTACTATAATTTGAGGGACTAGCTTGTTCATCACTAGAGCCTCCTTCTATCTCCTCTCCATCTTCATGTTCATATATATATTCTTCATATTCTTTTGCCATAAAGTGTAAGTCTCTATTAGGGTATTCATAAGCATAGCGGCCCCTTCCAATACGTGAGAAACAATTCTTTTCATTACTTCCTCCTTTTGTCCTGATCTCAAATATGACCTTGTCTTTAAATTTAACTTATTGAATAGATTTATAGTTGTTTAAAAGTGTAGGTTTTGATGAATTAAGGGTTGTCCTAAAATTCTGCACGATTTTAGATCTCTTCATGTCAAACTCCAGAACTTGACTTTTAAAATTTTTACTTAATTGCTAACCTATGCATTGTTTTACTCTCAAAGCCAAGGGATATACATCTTCAAAGTCATAAATCCTTTCTATCATCAATTCCTTATGAATTTCTACCTTTAAGACATTTTTTAGTAAGATATAAGTTGTCATTCAAATTCCCTTCCCTCACATTAAATAGAAAGCTCATTAAAAAGTTTGGTATATTCTGTTACAAACATATTTTCTTGTCTAACTGTTATAAGTTGATCTTAGGGGTCTTCTTGGTAATAGCCAATAACTTTAACTTCATCTCTCCCAATTAATAATTAGTGAATAACCTATTTCTTGAAGTCTATCTATTATCGATCTTCACTAGTTTTTTGCATGTCTAATAACTTTATCCTTATAAATCAAACTTTTCGATCTTCTGACTTGTTGTACCAATTGAAGAAATCCTCTATAGCTACTATCCAGTCCAAAAATCGGTGGAGATCCGTCTTTTCATCAAGACTAGGTGTTTTAGCATGAACAATATCCTCAAGTACATTATGTGTTTTAACTTGATCAAGCCCTCAAAAGTCTCATATATACTCTCCAATTTTTACTGATGGTTTTCTTTATCGTGGATCTCTTAGTAAGTTTGATTCCTCAACCTTACTGGTTATTAATTAGTTTTAACCACTTCATCTTGTATCTAGCTTTCTCCTCCTTCAATAACAAGTGTAGTTTGTTGTCCAATATTGTTTTCTAGGTTAGTCCTTGGAGCTCCTTATGTTTGAGGGTCATAAATCTCCAATTTTTCCATAATTCTCAAAAGTATTTCATCTCGCTCTTGATTATTGAATATTCTTCTACACGTCTTTCGTCTACATGTTACTATTATAAACTAAAGCTTTGATACTAAATTGATGTAGGAAAAGTAGAAGAAATAACAAACTAGGGTTAAACTTTCAAGGATTAGGAAAATAGGGGTTGTTGGGTTTTATTAAACTATTGGGAAATTAGTTTTTAGGTTTGATTTTCAAGGTAGGTTATTAAAATTCCAGGTTTATGATAGCTGAAAATTTAAAATTTAATTGCAAGTACCTTAATCTAAAATTTAGGGTTTTAGGTTGCTAGAATTAGACTACAATTTAATGTTTTAAGTTTATTGAAATTTCAAATTAGATGAACAAATAATGTGGTAGAAAACTAGGAATCACTCCTAAAATCTAAGAATCACTCTTAGAAGAAAGTATCACACCTTCTAAAAAAAACTCAAGTTTATAAAAAAGACAAATTCTAGATCTTTCTATTGAAGGGTTGATTGCATGCTTATTTATAGAAAAAAATCCATATAACCCTTATCTTGTAGGAAAAAGATTACTAATTAAATATCTGAAAATTGAATCATATTCTAATAGGATCTCCTTATTCTAAAAGTAAGTAATTTATCAAAATTCCTTATCTAATAAGTATAATGCATATAAAATCCTTTTCTAATAAGGAAATCTAATATAAAAAAATTTAGCCCTTTGTTTTTTTGTCAATTCAACTCCCACTTTTATCCCATCAAATTAAAGCTTGTGATTAAGTGACTTATCCTCTTTTATTTCTTTTATAAACTTTAAACTCTTTTACATTAGTTTGTAGCCAAATTAACATTAAAAGTGTTATATTATTAGGCTGAATGTTTGGATAGCTGACAAGGAAGGAGTATGTGGATTTAACCATAAACATTCAATTGGAAAGTTTAGAATTGATATCCTATTTCTATTCTCTTCTCAAATCAATTGGACACTTGATCTCTTAATCATGCTAATTTCAAAACAAACTAACTAAATCTTTAATTTCACAAAACTCATTTAGCACATTACGAAATCTTCTCTTTCCATTAACATCTCAAAATAAAAAATATAATACAATAAATGAAAAGGAAAAGGATTTATCCTTCCCTACACGTTGATGAAGTTAACTTAAATTATGCTAGAACAATTAAAGAAATCCTATTTCTATTATTTTCTCAAATCAATAACACATTTGATCTTTTAATCATAGTAGTTTCAAGACAAATCATCTTAATTTTAATCCATCATATTATAGAATCTTTTGTGTGCACCAGTATCAAAAAATTGAAAAGCTAAGATACATTAAATAAATAGGAATAAGTAAATCATTTATCCTTCCTTACATGTTGTTGAAGGTAGCTTGCATTAAGTTATTTCTCTATTGGGGTCTAGTATATGTAGACATAAAACCTGAAGCAGCAAATCAATCGCAACTTTGATCATTTTCTCAAGAGAAACATTCGATAAAATTAATCCTAACAATAGCATATCTAAGAGAATATCTTTTCACTTTCTCATAAACTAAACACCATAAAGTTAAGCTATCATTTTAATGAATTCAAATCTTTGAGAAGCCTAAGCGCACCTGAAAAGTGACTAAACAAAAGAGAAATCAACGAGAAAAGAGTAAGAAGTGAAGATAAGAGTTAGAAGAAGAGAGAATACACTTCGTTATGTCTTTATCCCAAGAGTATGAAGAGAATTCAAGAGATTATTAAGGAAGCTATTCTAAAAAAAAATAGAACAAGGATAAAGAGAGTAAGTGATAGTATAAAGAGGAGAAAATAATAGGTATAGCAAGAAAAAAAAAGGAAAAAGAATGTTAGGATGTTTAAGAAATGCTGGTAGCTAGAGGACAAAATGAAGAAAGAAGACAGACTAATAATGAACTTGGTAAAAAGCAAGAGAGAAAAGTGTTGGCTCCCCTTATTCTCATGACGTTATCAAATCTTTAATTTTATGGTTAGGGATTAAAAATAGATAGGGAGAGGACCAAAAGCTCTTGATGATCAAAGGGATATAATTCAACTAGCCTAAATCTATAATTAATAAATTTGCATCATATTTCATTTTCTCTTCTTTTTCTTCTAACCATTATCTTGTTCATTTTAATTTCTAAAACTCTAAAAAAACAACTCTCTAAATAAGAAAATCCTAGAAAAATTTTCAAATACTTAATTTTTCCTATTGAAAATAGCCCAAAATTCATTTTATAAAAAAAATAAATCAAGTGTAAATTAAAAGAAAATGATATTCTCAAGATCATCTAAGTGTTAAAAGTAATGTAACCATATATATATATATATATAGCAACACTTTGGTTTTTTAAAATTTTTAAATAGCAACAATCGTAGTTGTTACATATATAAGATTTTAAAGTAACTATTTTTTAATTTTATTGTCTTTTTCAATATATGACAATAAATTATTATTATCATTGCTTCTTAATATTATCAATGGAAATAGTTTAAAAAATATGTTGCATTATACCAATTTTTAGCAACATATTTTAAAAACATTTCAAGCACGTCGTTACCTAAAACTCTTTTTATCGTAATGACTTATGCATAGATCAAATTATAAATGGAAACAAAAACTTTGCTAGATTTGTATCTCTAACTCGTGTTGTAACAAGTTATTCACAAAATTAATCATGATACTTTTTTTAAAGCTTAATCAAGTTGATACAATGATATAAGGTAATCACACTCCGTAAACTAATAAATTATTTCAACTTAAATAGTAGTATGTCTATCAACCACCTGATTGTTCACAATAATTTATATATCTAGTGTCATAGATCAAGTCAATACATATTCTAGCTTTGAAAATTTTATAACAATTGTACTAATAGATGTATGTGATGCAATTTTTTGAAGTGACAAGTACTTATATAATAGATCTAAGAGACATTGAATCGGAGTACGCAAGACTGAATCACCTTTTTATATGCCCAATGATTGGTCATAAGGATGTTTTTAAGTTCCTAGCATAAGGTGTACACTCCATCAACATATAATCCCATTTGACATCTCTAAACCTTATATTATTAGTTCAAAAGAAAAATTTTAGTGATAATGTGAACATTGGTCAAGTACAAATCCTTCAGGAACGATGACAAGTCAAAAGTGAACTCTTTTTCTCATTTAACTTTTGGACCCAAATGAAACAAATGGTATATATAGTGCATAAGGAGTTTTCTTACATATCCTTATAAAAGAAATGCATAGGAGATTCAAGTTAAACATGTAAAAACTTATAGTTGAATTGTGCACAAACATGACTATATTTCATTCATCATCCAAACTATCATCAGAATATGCAACTAAACAAGTGCATGCAAACTCTGTTAGTATAAGGAATGAGTTAAAGAACATATTGCTTGAGTGTGCATCCAAAATGATCTTGCCCTATTTAATACAATAAAACTTCCCATTTTAACAAGTAAGGCTTAATTTAAGTAACAATGTGATTGAACCCTTATCACTATCAACAAGAACCATATAAGACATGTATAAACCTAACAATTAATACCAAATAGAATTCATCCAATTGCAAATCTAATTGCATGAACATAGTTAATATACCCTCCTAAAACCATTTCCTATTCACAATCACCATATAAGACTATACTAACTTCTAAGACTATGAGTTTCAATTTTTACCTTTACCTATTTTGTCATCATCATATTTAAACAAAACCCAATCTCAAATGATAATAATGAGTTGTACTAAAACTCAAGAATTGAACTGGCACCCATTAAGAGTTAATAAGAGAGGGAGAAAATTGGAGAAATCAAGAGAGTTCTCTTTTAACCTAAAAAGGGTTAAGAACCAAAGAAAATAAAGAGGAGCAAAGGAATGAAGAAGATAGAGAACGAAAGAGAACAGACTTACTTAACCAGAGTTGGTTGGTGAGATTGTTGAGGAGCCATTCCAAGATGGGAAAGAGATTTTTTGTGAGTGAAGAAACTTATAAACCTGTTTAATAAACGTAAAGAAGAAATCTTTTTTGGTTTAAACATAAAACCATTTTTTACTGCCATTTGATTAAATGTATTCCATGAAGAAAAACATTATCGTTTTTCATTTAGTTATATCAACAGTATGTATTAGACCTAATGATAGCCAGATATGTGATTGTCGAGAAAAGGTGAGAGATGAATGAACGGGAACTATAGAAGGCAGTTTCTATAGTGGTAGTTTTACTATTGTCAGTCTAATATGGCAGTGTGGTTATTACAACGAAGGGTTGAGCAGCATGATAGATGTGCTTTCTACTACCTGTGAGTTGTCAGTAGAGGAAGGAAAAATAGAAGGAAGAGAGAAGATAAAAAAGATTTTAAAAAACAACAATAAGCATTGCTACACATACATCATCTGGCTAAAGGTAGATGGGCAGACGTGTGCACTGGCAGAAAGTGTTTGGAATATATATATATATAATAAATTAAATTTATTTAATTAATTAAAATGGATTTAGACATTCATCACTAAAAAATTTGAAAATAATTTTATAATTAGAAGAAAATTATAAATTAAACTTCTAATTAAAATACACTATTTTATTTAGTTGAATAAAAATTAGAAATAAGTTTTTAATTAAAATAAACTAATTTATTTATTTTATTAAAAATTAAAAATAAGTTTCAATTAGAACAAAATTAGAAAGAAGTTTTCTATTTGAAATAAATTAATTCATTGACTTGAATAAAAATTATAAATAAGTTTCTAATATTCAATTTTTATTTTAATTATTAAATTTAATAATAAAGTTAGTATTATTTAATAATTTGAATTATTTAATATTTTATGGAGCATGAGTTCATTTTTATGTTAGACAAAATAATTTGTTTATTTTGTGATTTCTATAAATTTATAAATAATCATCTAATTTTAAGATTTTTTTTTTTAAATGCTAGTTATGAAGAGGACACCTAGAATTTTTTCAAGCTACAACAAGAATGAGATAAGTTATCATCATGATAGTGCAATTATTCCAATTACAAATGATGTATGGAGGAAATCTAACACAACACATTATTACAGTTAATAATATGATGTTAGAACTATATTTTGATAATTGTATGGCTTTCATAAAAACTAAATTGAAGTACACGACATTACTCTCAATATTGCCACAACTAAAAAGTGAACTTTTGAGCATGCTTTGGAATTCAATATCACCAAATAAAAGAACTTTGTTGCAGTCTAAAAAAAACCAAAATAAATCCAATTTTAACCTAGACCAAATCAAAGGAAACCGCACCTTATTAACAAATAGTATAAAATAGAGTAAAACAAAGTATCATAATAAGGAACTAAAGTATGAAAATATTAAATTAAACGATACGCAATTTACTCAGAAAACTAAAGTTTTGATTGATGTGAAATAGAATTAAAACAAATGAATAGAAAAATAATAAAAAATAATGCATCCTAACAATGTTAACGATTAAGATTTTTAAAAAAATAATAATTGATCAAGGCTTCAAATTTCAATAGATTGATTACTTAAAAGTGTGCATTAAGACCTACTTAATAGAATCAATATATTACTAATGATCATAGAAACATCTTATTTCTTTTAAACTCAAATTACCTAGTTCATTTGTAAATAACTTGGAATAAAGGGCGTAAAAATTAAGAAGCCTAAATCTAAGTTCGTTAAGTTTAATAATCCTCATATATGACTCTAAAGCTTAGCCCACTCTTAGATTCAAGTATGTTACACAATTGATTTTCCATTAATTAAAACCCAATGTTCATGGAATTCTAATTACCTAATGTTTCAACCTAGGTGATCAAACTAAATTGGAAGAAATAAGCACTCAATTGATGCAAAATATCATTCAACATATATGTTCTTAACCTAATTACTATCCTAACCTCAACCAAAATAGATTACTCACATATATTAATCAATAGAAACAAATAATAAATCAAATAAAGCATATTTATTAAATAATATATGTAAAAATAGTTAATATAAGTGGGAAAACAAAAATAACCAAAACCCAACACATAGATAGTCACTTCCTACTGCAATATATGTATTATTGTCACTTAGTCAATTAGCTAAACAAAATTATATTAAAGAAAACAGGGAAAAACTAAACAAAAACCTATTTCTATGAGTGTTCGATCATCTCCAATCATTTCTGTTATGATTTAGGAATCTTCTTGGAGTAATTTGACGTTGTTTTCCTTTAAAAACCACAAATACGATGCGTACAGTGACCTAAACAGTGGTTGGATTGATGCTAATTGGCGCCATTGATGTACCACCATTTAGGTCTTATTTGGGACTTAAATGGTGGTTCCTCAAGGAGTTAAACGGTGTCGTTCATATCCCCAATTTTCGTCATTTAACTCTTAAGTCCACAGAATCTTTGCTACATTTGGCTCCAATTTTCTCTTGATTCCTTCAATATGCTCCAAAATCATTATGCACCTGAAAGTAGTAATAGTAACTCTCAATTAGTGTAGTTTATGCATTAAAAATGGTAAAAACATAGTAAATTATAATCAAAACCAATGTATTTTTAACCATTAGCAAACTTATAGATGGTTGGTGACAACATTTGGGAGAAAAGTTAAAAGAGAATTAGTTAGGATTGTGTGTCTTAGAAGCTTCCCAATTAAAATAATTAGAATGATTGCTTATCAAGTATTAAGGTCCTTATCACATAAAAAAAAAAATGAAAAACAAAGAAGCTAAAAGGCCGGATAATCACCATCCCTATAACGCTGATAATCCTCGAAACTCTTC
>JAOXYD010116533.1:0-11317 GCA_028565735.1 Pinacopodium congolense | reverse complement strand
ATAAAATAAATTTAAATTATTGGATCAAAATACTCTTATATAACTTAAAAATACCTTATTAATCAATAGATTACATTAATTATCTAATGTAAAAAATTTGTTTATAAAATTTATTTTAAAAACATAGAAAAACATCATTTTCTTGTTTCTCTGTTTAGAAAAACATCATTTTCTTGTTTCTCTGTTTCTATTTATGTTTCTTTGATTTTTTAAAACAGAAAAACAAAACAGAATGTAACTAAACGCATTTTTTTCCTCCGTTTTTCTGTTTTTGAAAACAGAAACAGAAAAATAGAAAATATAAGTGAAAACAAACAAGCCCTAAGATTTATTAAAGATTGCATGACACCTAAATTTATGCAAAACTAAGTAGGCATGGCTAAGTACGAGGGAATTAGGTGGTTGATGAACATCAAATTTATCTAATACCATAAGTTTCTTCCAATATGTGCTATATTTAAATTTAAGGTGGTTATCATAAATCTTTGATTTTGGAAACCTGAATATTGTTTTCATAATATCATAATTGAGATTATATAGGTTTTGTCTTAACCTAAACCGGAATTCATCTAATTTTGTAAGATCATAATGAATAGTTATAAAGATTTCCAATGTCAATTCATGAAAAACTACATAATCACAATGTATAAACTTCTCCCAACCCACCTTTTATGTAATTTCTCCACGTTGTCTTTCAATCCAACTTCTTTAAGAATTTGAAAATTAAAGTGTTTAGGGTCCATAATGGATTTACCTCTAAGTTGTTGAAATCTCATACCTTACTCGTGAGAAAAGATGGGAAAAGGCGCACTGAATTCATGAGCCAAATCTTACATTTCTTGTTTGAAGACCAATACCTTCCCTTTGAATTGATTTTTCTTTGCAACTTTTTTCCCCTTTGGTGACATGGTGATGGCAACCTTCAAAACCTGTAAAAATAGACAAGAGAGAGAAGGCAAGATGAAAGCAAGAGTGGAAATAGTGAGAACATGTAGAGAATATGTGATTTTGGATGAATAGAAGTGAAAACCTTGAAGATTTATGAAATATTGATTAAAAAAATGGAGAAAAAATGGATGATTAGGTAGTTAAAAAAAGAGAAGAAAGGAGAAAGGGGTCAACTCCTATTAAGAGAGAGTGAAAAGAAGACAACTAAAGGTAACTAAGGTTTGACGCATTTAAAAAACATGTGTAATATTAATTACACAGGTTGCTATAGTAACTTGGTCTCTATAGCAATCTAGGTAACATCCATAGCGACAAAAGCCTACGTTGTTATAGCAATAAAGGGGTTGCCTATTTCAATAGAGGGGTTCCCTCTTTCACTATATTTTGGTCTTGTACAAGTCTCTACAGCATCCTGAACCTATAATCAAACATCAAACTATCAACAAACCAATTAACATTAACAAATTTGATCAAAGAATATAAAAAAAAATTTAAAGAAACACACACACAATAAAAATTAAACTAATTACAAACAAAACATGCTAAAGTTAAGGTCATTAACTTGAACAATGCTAATCTCAATAAGATTAAATAAGGGAAATGAAGGATATCACTTCCCTCTCATGTGAAAGTATGCCTTCAAAGTATAGCTTGCATCTTTGACCATTCACTTTAAATGTTTCATCCTTTTCATTCTCCAATTCCATTGCTCTATGCTTGAACACTTAGGTGACTTTAAATGGACCACTCTAATGAAACTTGAGCTTTCTTAGAAATAAACAAAGTCGAGATTTAAGTAACAACACCTGATCACTATTTTTGAATTCCTTATTTTTTATGTAAGCGTTATTCCACTTCTTCACTCTCTCCTTATATAGTTTGGCGTTCTTATAAGCATCAAATCGTAACTCCTCTAATTCATTAAGTTGTAGTACTCTTCTCTCACTAGTTGCTTTGCCATTTAAGTTTAATGCTTTGGTAGCTCAATATGCTCGATGCTTTAGCTCTATGGGTAAGTGGCAAGCTTACTCATAGACAAGACGAAAGGGAGTGGCACCCATCAATGTCTTAAAAGCAATTCGGTATGCCTATAGTGCATCATTAAGCTTCAGTGCCTAATCTTTCCTCAAACCATTCATGATCTTCTCTAAAATATGCTTCAACTCCCTGTTCATTACTTAAACTTGATTGCTTATCTGCAAATGGTAAGGTGTAGCCACTCTATGATAAACTCCATATCTCTTGAGCACGGTTTCAAAGGGCTTGTTGCAAAATTGTGCTCCTCCATCACTAATGATTACCTTTGGTACTCCAAATATATTGAATATTCATTTTATGAACTTTTGCACTACCTTACCATTATTAGTTAGAGTAGTTACTACTTTTTCCCATCAAGAGACATAGTCCACACCTACTAAGATATAAGTATTACCAAGTGAAGATAGGAATGGTCCCATAATATTGATTCCTTATAGTCAAAGGCCTCGACTTCTAGAATGTTTGAGGGTGGAATCTCGTCCTACTTTGAAATTTTTCCTACTCATTGACATTAATCACAATTCTTGAGATACTCATACGTATCCTTGAATAGTGTAGGCCAAAAGAATCCACATTCTAACACATGAGCTATTGCCTTATTGGCTCCGTAATGACTTGCATATGATGAATTATGACATTGAGTTAGAATTTCAAGCATTTCACCCTCAAGAACACATCTACGAATCAAACTGTTAGTATATATCCTATATAACATTGGCACATCCTATAGATAATGAGTAAACTCAAACAAGAATCACTTCTGTTATTGATAAGATAGGTCAGGGGAAGGATATCACCTGCAGTGTAGTTCACTATATTAGTAAACTATAGGACAAAAAGATGATATACTAATATTAAAGATTCATTAAAAAATTGTTCATTAATATCTTTACTGGATTGTATCTTTCCTCTTTCTAAATGCAATAAATGATCTACCACCACATTCTTCGCTCCCTTTTTATTTCGAATCTTTAAATCGAACTCATATAGAATTAGGACCCATTGAATAAGCTTTGACTTTACGTCTTTCTTAGCAAATAGGTATCTTAGTGATACATGATTAGTATAAACAATTACCTTTGAGCCTAAGAGGTATGAGTGGAATTTGTTACATGTGAACAACATAATTAGCTATTCCTTTTTGGTAGTTATATAGTCTAATTGTGCTCCGGTCAAGGTCTTACTAGCGTAGTAGATAGTATGTATTCTCTTTTCCTTATGCTATCCTAGAACGCACCTCAATGCTTGGTCACTAGCATTGCACATGATCTTAAATGGAAAAGACCAATCCAGTAAAGTTAAAATTGGTACTGATATCAGTGCTACATTAAACTTGTCAAAAACATTTAAACAGTTAGCATCAAAACGAAAAGGTGCATCTTTAAGTAACAAATTAGTAAGGGGTTGAGTAATAAGAGAGAAATCTTTAATGAATCAACGATAAAATCTAACGTGTCCTAAAAATGCTCGAACACCCTTGACATTGCTTGGTAGTGGAAGATTCTTGATAACCTCTATTTTGACCATATCATCTTTTGTTCCCTTGTATGAAATCTTGTGTCCCAAAGCTATGACCTCATACAACATGAAATGACACTTCTCCCAATTAAGGACCAAACGCAACTCTTCACATCTTTGAAGTACTTTATGTAAATTTTTCAAATAATGATTAAAGGAGTCTTCAAAGACTAAGAAATCATTCATAAACACTTATATTATATCTTTAATCATAGCCATCATGGATCTTTGAAAGATAACTGGTGGTATGTTGCAAATGCCAAAAAGCATTCTTCTGTAGGCAAAGATATCATAGGGACAAGTGAATATAATTTTCTCTTGGTCATCTAAATATATAAAAATTTGATTGTAACATGAATAACCTTCCAAAAAATTGTAGAAAAAATGCCTAGCCACTCTCTTAATTATTTTGTCTATGAAAGGTAGGGGAAAGTGATCCTTTTTAATCATAGTGTTAGGTTTTCTATAATCGATGTAGGCCCGCCAACCTATGACTGTTCTTGTGAAGATCAATTCCCCTTTATTGTTTTCAACTACTGTCATTTCGCCCTTCTAAGGGATACTTTACTAGGCTTACCCATTCATTGTCTAAGATGGGATAAATAATCCCAGCATCCAAGAGTTTAACCACCTTTTTCTTCACCACCTTCTTCATGTATGGATTCAACCTCCTTTGTCACTCTCTCATCTTCTTACATCCTTCTTCCAGATTGATTCTATGTATCACCACACTCTTACTTATCCCCCTTATGTCCACAATTTGCCATCCCATGACTTTCATCTCCTTCTTTATAATATCTACCACCTTCTTCTCTTACATTATATTCAATTGGTTAGAAATAACCATCGGTAATGTTTGACCTTCATTTAGAAAGGTATATATAAGGTAGCTAGGCAAAGGCTTCAACTCTGATAAGTGGTTTCTTACTAGATGGTGGAGTGCATGCTTCCTTTCGCTCTAAGGGCTCTTCCTTTGGTATCTCACCCAACTCCTCTTCCTCCTCACTAACTCCGTGATTTCCCTTCTTTTCTTCCTTATTTATGTCCTTCTCAATCTCTTTGACCGGGCACGTCGAGGGCATCAGGAATGGTGCCAAGCTTTCTAAACTTTAAAGAGGCAGCTCACGATGCTTGCTATGCCACGATAATTGAGAAAGATGGCAAAATTTTTTCTAAATTGCGATTTGCTATTGATAGAGCTCGAACATAATTTGGTCGCGCTAAACAACTTATCGGCCTACCAACTGGCAAATAAGAGGCTTGGCCAGAAGGCGGAACGATTGACTGTTCGGGACCTGCCAGCACCAGCATTAACTATTAGACCACTTTACCCCATTTGTATATCTACACTTGCTGCAAGAGCTGATGAGTTTCATCCACAACATCAATTTTCATACAGGGTCATCCTTCTGGTGGATTTTTCAATGTTTTGCTCATGATGAACAACTACTTGTTCATAACTAATACGAAAGACCATTGTTTAATTATGAATATAAATCAAAGCTCAATCCATGTTTATGAAAGGTCTTTAAAGAATTAGTGGTCAGCTCCTATTTTCATTAAAGTTTAACACAGTGAAGTCCACCAAAATAATAAACTTTTCCACCTTCACGAAAACATCCTCTACTACTTCAAATGGATTCTTGATTAACTGATCCTTTAACTGTATGAGCATCGATGTCTACTTCATTTCTCTAAGTCCAAACTTCCTGAAAATAGACAAAGGAATTTAGTTAATACTAATTCCAAGATCATATAAACACTTTGAAAATTCTAAATTATCAATAATATAAGGGATAGTGAAACTCCTTGGATCCTTCTACTTGGATGACATGTGACTAGAGATGATTAAACCATAACTCTTCATTAGAGACACCTTCTGGTTATCCTCCTAAATCCTCTTACTAGTTAGGATGTCTTCGAGAAACTTGGCATATTTTGGCATGTTTTTCAATGCCTCCATAAAATACAGGTTGATCTACAATTTCTTATACTTCTATGAAAACTTAACTAATTGTGCATTCATCTAGTTCTTCTTTAGCCTTTGTAAGAAAGGGATCTTCGAAGTATACGATGGTGGTGGCACATATAGCTTCTCTACACCCTCATCTTTCTTCTCTTGGTTGTCTTCTTTAGGTAGGTTTACGTTTCTTTCTCTTAACTCCTCTACCTCCTTACCACTTCTTAACTTGATTGCCTTTAATTGCTCTCATGGATTAGATTCAATGTTGGTAGGTAGACTGCCTACATTCCTCGTTGATAAAACACTCGTAAGTTGACCAAACCCATCCTCTAAATTATGAATAAAAGAGGCATGGTTCTTGACTATTTGGTCAAATTTTGGCCTTAATCATCTTCTAACTCTCATCTTGACCATTGAACTTTAAGTTAAGCACATCCATAAACTTATCTATCTTTAGCTCCAATGACCCTAGCCTATCTTATTGAAACCCTGGTGGCCCTTGTTCTCTCATTTTGGTACTTGCATTGTTATTCTATGAGAAGTTGGGGTAGTTCTTCCACCCCAGATTATAGGTGTTTAAGTATATATTATTACTTGACCTCCCTTACGATACTCCTATGTAGTTCATCTGTTTTGTCTCATTACTTTCCATTAAGAAGCACTCTACAGTTACTTGACTCTCTTGACCGCACAACTCGCACCTATGTTATACTGCTTTCACTAAATGTGATAAAGTAGCCTATAAACTATTTAATTTTTTAGTAAGTGTTGACATCTGAGCTTGCAAAGAAATCATTGAATCCATTGAAATAACATCCTTGTACTCCTTCAGAGGTGGTTACTTATTCCTTTTCTCTGTTCACAAGCAATTGTTATTCTCCACACCTTCCAACATATCACAAACTACATCTATCGTCTTTCATACCAGGGATCCCCTAGCTGCTGCATCTATTGTGCCTTTTATCTTTGTGTTAACTCCATTATAAAATGTTTATAGCAAAAATTCCCTTATTAGTTTGTGGTGGGGGCAACTCATTTGCAATTCTTTGAACCTTTCCCATGCCTCATACAAAGATTCACCTTCACCTCTACTAAAAATTTGTGGTCTCCTTTATGATTTTGATAGTCTTTTTCAATGGAGAATACTTAGTTAAAAATGCATGTACTAGTTGACCTTATGTTGGTAAATAGGAATAGCCTAATTTTCGCGGCATCTTTTAATAGGCCATTATATTTAAATGTATCACAGATTTCTAAGAAATTGGACAGATGAGCATTCAAATCTTCATTGACCAAGCCATATAATTAAACATTTGTCTACAACATGTTTAATAACACCAACATAATCTCAAAATTATTAGCCTTTACTAAGTTTCTTGTAATACCCTATTAATTGAAATTAAAAATAGGTCTCGTGAAGTCTATAAGAGTTCTTTGATGCTTGCCTTGTTTCCTTTCTTCAACCATTGTTTTTTCGATAGCTTCTTAACACTTCACTCTTTGAAGTTCTCTTTCATGCTTAGTAATGCTTGAAATTTCAACATCCTTTGACTTTGTTGAACTCCTAGTTACTCTTATGTTCAACCACCTGCAATCACACAAGAAAAGCTTCCAAAATCCTTAAACCAAAAGAATCTAAATTGAATAATATGCTAAACTAACAATCTCTAGCATCGACACCAGAAACTTATTTGCTAGTTTTTACTACATTACAAGTATACGGGTCACAACTTATATTATAACAGATATCGATCCCATAAGGATTTAATATAGACACATAACAATTTGAATTGCACTTTGTTTAAGATAAACCAAAAATATTGAAACTAAAATTAAACTAAATTAACTAAATTCAATTAATGAAACCATAGAAGAAAGTAAAACAATTAGGTTACTCAATAATAGAGACTTAGGGGTTATTATATCCTTATTTATCTACCTTTTACCTTATTGATTTAATTGTTTTTTATCATAGATATCCAATACTTTAACTACCCTCTCTTAATATCTAATTAATTAATCCCAATTAAAACAATTATAAGCTAAATTGTAACCTCTCGATTTAAAATACTACTCCTAAATATGCAATTAGATTTGAAACAATCCTAAAGACAATTAATAAGCAACTAAGATCTCTCTTCAATTACATGTTAATTTGATAATTGTAAGCCCGTTAGATTACCAACTCTCATTACACATCCTTACTCAAATAAATCAAAATAACCTCTTAATTCGAAATGATTATACGCTCAATAATTAACACAAATAACCATGCATTAAATCAATAGGATAAAAGTTGGATAAAAATTCAAGGATAAACCCTAAACTAAATATACCAATCTATAATCATGTTCAACAAATAACGATTCAAATTCAAAATCAAAAGAAAGCAATGGAAAAGATAAACAATGGATAAAGGTTGTAGCCCCTTTGCTAGAAAATCTAGATAGCTTATTGAGTCTTGATTCGTCTACTGTGATCTTGAGTTCCTTGTTGTTTTTCCCCTTCAAAACTTGTTGTTTTTCTGTCTTAGATGTTCCTTTGACCCATAATGGTGGCTTCTAGGTTTTTTCCATATCTCCCCAATCCAAAATATCATAAAACCTGACTTGAACATATCATCTCGACTATTCTAAAAGACTGCTTTTGTCACTATAGTGACTTAGAGATGCAATCTTCTTCTGTTTACTATAGAGACCTGGATTTTACTCCCATGCTTCTTCTTCTCCTACTCTTAGCCTCCTAACTTAATTCCACTTGAATTTGCATAAGTTATTCACACTAATAAGAAGTAATTCTTGTCTAAAATCAACAAAAATCATACCAACACACTTGAACATTAATAAAAACATTATAATAACATCAAAATAAGTCTAAAACATGTAATTATTGTCCTAAAATAATCCTTATTAAGGATCTTGGTTATAAAGTTTGAAAGATATGTCAACACCATATACATGACAAGATATAGTGACATTTTAAGTTGACTAATATCTCCATGGAAGATGTATACTAACACCACAATAGCACACTGTAAATGGTTGCATAAAGTACAGCTAAAAGTTATAATATCTTGAAGGAATTGTTCCATTCAATTTGGCCTAATAAAAGTATAAATACATAAGCATTTAAAGGCACTTTCTAATATATGATAATAATTTTCATTAGAAAAAAATAATTGTTTGAATTTTTGTTAATGTTACCATAGTTTCCAAGGTATGATAAAAAATAGATTGTTAAGAAAAAGTTTTTGTTCCATGTTTATACAATATTTTGTATATATTAGATCAAGGATGACTTATTCTTAATATAAGTGGCAAGAATACAAAATTAAAAATTTTAGGCTATGATTTTAGGCCATGTTAATTAAATTGACAATGGTAATTATAAAGTTACGTATAAAAATTATATATATATATACATATCCTTTTGATTATAAATTTTATGAAATTTGTAAAAATTCATTAGATTTAAAGATGAAAAAAAAAACTTCAAGAAAAGGGAAATTATGGTATTGAGTTTTCAAAAATATACATATGATAGATAGATATAATAATAATTCATAAAAGGATGAATATTCAAAGTTTATTAAATTTACTGATGACTTTATATGATATGGATATATGTATTCAATGAATTATTAATTTAAATTTTGAAAAGTGAGATTAGGCATAAAATAGCTAAATAACTTTGATAAGATTAATATAGTAAATTTTATTTAAACTTTTTTTGTTATCTATAAAGTATGAGATTCTTTAGTGAAATCCATAAAACTATATATTTATGTGATGAAGACTTTTATAATATAAGATATTATTTGATGCAATGCTTACTTCATAATTACCTTCTATAGTTCCATCCAAATAGATGAACCTGGTTTCATATAAGATGTGAAATGATAAGACTCTAATATAGTCAAATTTAATGATTTTGGGATCTGATGCTTAATTGTGGCATATATTATCTAACACATCTAAAACTTACTTGTTGAACTAAGGGAGGTTCCAATCTTGGTTTTGATGATAACAAAACATGTTTAATTACTAATGATTTGAGTTTATAATATACAATTCAAAGAAAGGTATATTTCAAAGTGAATTCAATATGGAAGCTTAGAGTTTGAAGGTCAAATTTGAAGATAAAAGAAGATCAAAGGATTTGGAAGCTTTAAGACCTTAGATAAGTTATTTCAAATATATTTGTAAGTTTACTTAACATTCAATTGATCTAAAGGCTTAATTTTGATCATGCATTGCATTTGGAATGTCAAAGTTGCATATCTTCTCATTTCAAGGCTAATTCATGATTTTGAATTGCTTGATGGGTCTTGAAAATTCATATAGTCTTAAGACATGTTTTAAAAGTTGTTTGAATTTTTAATTATTGTTAGGAAATTGTTTGGAAAGTTTTGGAATTGGCTTGGAGCATTTTCCATGTTTTTTAGATGCAAAATGGCTAGTCACAAGGAACTAAATGGCGAGCTATAGGGGGCCGTTTTACCCATATTTTCCAGCGAGTTAAACGGGGGTTGACTTAGCCTTCAATGACGTTATTTAACTCCCTAGGTGTCGTCGTTTTACTCCCTGTCTCCAATGGCTACTTTCCTCTTTCGAAATTTTTTTTGTCTATTCTTCCTTTTAATGGTTATTTTACACTTTTAAGCCCTCCTTAAGCCTATAGACAATATATATACCCCTTCTCAAAATGAATTTACACTCTCTAGATGCCCTAAAAACATATCAAAAAGCCAAAATCTCTTAAAAAGCTCAACCAGCCTAACTTTTACTGCTATCACTTTCAATCCATTTGTTTACCATTTTATTGAGTTTCTGGATGTGCAAAATTGTTGGTTTCAACTTGCTTGAGTGTTTAAGGGTTTGCTTGATCAATCTTTTACATTTTATAAGGGCTATATCATCATATTAAAGTTAGAACACATATCTATATCAAAAATTTCTTTGATGAGAATGTTCTTACTTTAATCTCAATTTTAGTTAATTAGTCTTGTTTTTAAAATTGTGCAATTGCTGCTTTCTTCTTACTTAAGTCCTCTAGATTGTGTTTAACCTTGTTTTCGATTTCCAGAAGTTTATTTTAACTATCTTTGAGCTTGAACATTCAAATATATCAAGATAGTTTTTATTTTGCGGAGTTGAGTTTGTCCTCGATTTCAACCTTCTGAATCTATTTCTCAGTATTGATTTTATTGTTTTATGTTTATTTAAGTGCTTAAGAGTTATATTAATCATAGTTTCGAATTTTTGGGTGATTATTTCATCATTTTTGTGCATTGTTTTGCTCATATATCTAAACTATTCTGTTTTTGTTATTCTTTATTAAATCACAAATTGCATCATTTAAATCTATTTCTGGGTGCATAAAGTTATTTTTTTTAGTTTACATAAGGTGTTAGGAGTGTTCTAAATTTTTTAGTTTGATTTTTAAGCATTTACATTTGTGTTTTCAGTTAAACATTCATTGAGTGCTTAAAATATCTAGATTTTGTGCTTAACTCATTTTGATCATATTGCATATACATATACAAGTTTTTGGTGTATAATTTCTATCATATTAAGAGTGTTTATGCTTTCTAGATTGTCATTATTCACTAATATCATTCATTAAAAGCTAAATCCCTTAGTTTAATTGTGCATTAAGTGAAACACCTTTTAAGGTGTATTTGGTTATTTGAATTTGGGGTATCGAATCATTAGGTTAATTGTGAGTTATAGAGCCTTCTCTTGCCTTAAAAAGAGTTATTAATGGTTACTATTCACCTTTAATAATAATATTGAGTCTTGTATAGGGTTACTCTTTACCATTAGAAAGTAAAATTGTAAAGGTTACTCT